>ML378748.1:0-14065 GCA_005239525.1 Nicotiana knightiana
TCACGGGCATGCTTGACACACAATGCATAGGTACGCGTCACCTCACCTATGCATTGAACATGAAAAACACTTAACACATAGCAGAAAATACCCATTCCCTCACCAAAGTTAGGCAAGACACTTACCTCGGGTCCAAAAATAGCAATCAAGCCTCTAACACCGCCTTTCCTTTTGAATTCAACTCCGGAACAACAATATCTAGACATAATTAACTTATTAACATCAATAATGACTCTTTAATACAATCCCATATCCTAAATATACAATTCCTAGCATTCTTCCAAAAATACCAAAAATCCGACCCCAGGCCCGCTTGGTCCAAACACGAGGCTCGGACCCAAACCCGATCACCCATACCCCCACGAGTTCAAATATATGATTTGTTTTGAAATCCTACCCCAAATTGAGGTTGAATTACTCAAAATCCCATAAACCCTAACTGTACCCAAATCCCCTAATTTCTATGTTTAATTCATTATTTTAGGCCTAGAATCTAATAATAGATGATGAAAATGAAAGAAAACGGAGTTAAGAACACTTATCTATGAAGTTATGGAGGAAGAGTAGCTTGGAACTCGGGTATGGGGCTTGGAGAAGAAGGAGAGGATGAGAAACATGAGAAATCCCGAAATAGCATTCTGTTTTTAAGGCATTAAAATGACTGGGCGAATTTACTCTACGTGATCGCGGAAAGAGAGTTGCGATCGCGGATAGTACTTGGTTTTAGACTTACGCGATCGCGAACAAGGGACTGCGATCGCGGGGGTACTGGACACTGACCCTCGCGATTGCGTTCGAGTACAGCAACATGCTGCCCCACCCCTAGATCTCTTTAACTCTATGTGATCGCGTGAGGCCCCTCGCGATCGCATAGAGCACCACCCCCCGGCACTGCGATCGCGTCCAAGGCCCTGCGTTCGCGTAGGGTAATTTCCCACCCCCAACCATAGATACATCGCGATCGCGTGAGTCACGCCGCGATTGCGGGGAGCAAAACACAGAAAGCCAGAAACAGATCGAAAACCAGATTTTTCAAACTCTTTTACACACCGACACCTACCCGGAACTCACCCGAGCCCTCGGGGCACAAAACCAAATATACGCACGACGTCAAAATCATCTTACGAACTTATTCGAGTAATTAAACCTATTATAACATCAAAACCAATGAATTAAACTCAAAAATCTATAGAATTTTCTCAAACTTCATAAACTTCTAATTCTCCAATTTTGATCTAAAACACAACAAACCAAGTCCGTTTCTTTCCAAAATTTACAGATAACTCAAATAACACATATTGAACCTGTTCCGGGAATCGAAACCATAATACGGGCCCGGTAACACAGATTTCACATCAAAGTTCATTTTCAAAAGGCTTTCTTATTTTCAGAGTAACGATACTTGGTATTTACGAGCGTGGTGGAATCTTCATCTGTGATGTGGTGTCGTCATCCTTGATTGAATATAAAGTGTTAAGTAGCCTTTTAATTAGATTTCCAACCATATATTGTTCAGCCCAAATGGAATTCTGAGCGAAAAATTATGTGCATTTTACTAGAAAATGCGCAATATGCCTACTCGACTCTTCATTCGTTCTTAACTATCATCCGTTGATCCNTAACGAGGCTCCCAAATTAGGACATGTTTTTATTCCTGAACTATGTCTTTAAATATCGCGATATTTTCTCATGATCCTCACTGACTTGGCTACCTTTTGTTTTTTTTTAGTTTATTTTGATTATTCCCTTCCCCAAAGGTTGGTTCGTGCATTCTGGCATCATCATCATATCACAAAAGATCCATGGGCCCTCCACCTCCTCCTCCTCCTAGTCCACCTAAAGGCAAAGGCAAAATGGAATATTTGGGCAACATCAGACAAGAAAACACAATGCCAGTGGAACGAACAGAAGCTCTTGACAATCAAGGTAATCAGGTTCAGAATGATGCTATGTCACAAATCGAGCAAAGGTTGTTGAAACTCCAAGGGGAGCTTGAGCATGTCCGAAACTTGGCAAATTTATCCTTCTCACTCAGTGTCCCAGACGTCACTCAAAATCCCATACCTCCTCAGAAAACCCCAAACAAACAGAACCCTCCCACAACTCATCATCATACAACTCCACTGAAAAAACAAATTATCCCACCACAGCACCAGCACAACACTTTCCACGCTCCAATAAATACCCCGCTAATTATCCATGAACCACAAGACTCCACAAGTGACCACCTCTATGCTCAAACACCAGGTCATCAGAACAACCCCATATACGTGGAGACTCTACCTCACTCCACCCAACACATTGCTTACACACCTGAATCCAGTGAGAAGGATATGCTCATTAAGAATTTGCCGAGGATCTCAAGAAGCTGACTAGTCGAGTTCAGGGCATTGAAGGGAGTAAGGGAGTCCAGGGGTTGAACTAAGAAAATCTATGCATACAGTCCGATGTTGAACTACCGGAGGGTTACAAACCTCCTAAGTTCGAAATGTTTGATGGTACAGGTGATCCCAGGGTCCATCTGAGGACCTATTGTGATAAATTGGTTGGAGTAGGAAGAGACGAGAAGATTCGCATGAAATTGTTCATGAGGAGCCTCACAGGAGATGCTTTATCTTGGTACATGAGCCAAAACCCTAAGAAGTGGTCCGACTGGATAAGTATGGCATCAGACTTCATGGACCGATTCAGGTTCAATACGGAGAACGCAACAGGCAAGTTTTACATCCAGAACGTTAAAAAGAAGCCCACCGAAACTTTTTGCGAGTATGCCGCTCACTGGAGAGCTGAAGCAGCTAAGGTCAGGCCTACCCTAGAGTAAGAACAAATAAACAAATTCTTCGTCCGGGCACAAAACCCACAGTATTATGAGAGGTTAATGGTTATTGAAAACCACAAATTCTCTGACATCATCAAACTGGGTGAAAGAATTGAAGAAGGTATGAAGAGTGGAATGGTTACTAACTTTGAGGCCCTACAGGACACCAACAAAGCCTTGTAGTCTAGTGATATATCTAAAAAGAAAGATGCAGGAACGGTAATGGTTGCACAGGGACCCAAATCCCCGTTGGTATACAGAACTTCCCCACTCACCTATCAAGCACCCTTGCCCACCTATCAGTCAGCACCTCCATCAACATATTAGCCATCTCCACCGTCTATATATCAGCCTACTTCCCCCAGATTTTTCCAACCAGCTCCTGTTTATCATACCTACAACTCTCAGCCATCTCACTTCCAGTCACCCCCTACTCGCCAAAATTTCCCTCGACCTCGACCCAACTTTGATCGCAGACCTCCTAAACAATACACTGCCATTGCTGAACCTATCGACCAGTTGTATGAAAGATTAAAAACTGCTGGTTATGTCACTCCTATCCCTGCTATAACCCTTGAAAATCCATCCCAATGGGTCAATCCAAACAAGACTTGTGCATACCATTTCGGCATGAAGGGGCATACAATTGATGAATGTCGCTCATTGAAGGATAAGATCCAGTCTATGATTGATAACAAGGTCATCTAGGGAAAAGAAGTTTCTCCCAATGTTCGCAACAATCCTCTTCCAGACCATAGGGGTGTCAACATGATAGAGATAGAAGAAGATTGGGACCTAGAGGGGTCGATCAAGTTAATTATAGAAGGTGATGACCCAAAGAAGCTAGCAGTCACTCTTAATCCCATCATAGTCCAGATTCAGCCATCTGGAGACATCGAGGTAATTTTGTCACTCCCATTCAAGTTTGAAACGGCACCATCTACAAGCACACATTTGTCGTTCGAGGTTGAAGTTATGCCGCTTGCTAAGGCATCCATTCCATTTGAAGTGAAAGTAGCTACATCAATCACAGTGATAGTGTCAACCACGCCACCTTTCAACATCATGGTCTAAGGACTTCATCGCTAACCGTCCAAAGACATTTTTCATATTCCAACGGGAACTTGCATCATGTTTAAATTTATGCATAGTACACGCCTGTATTGCTTGTATTTTCAGGTAACTAGGCGAGCAGTGGTTATCCCAGTAGGAGCAATCCTGCTCCAGTCTTCCCAACCATATAAAAGTCGATATTCCGCAAACCGTTCATTCGTTCAACCCTAAAGGTCGTGTCCATCTTGTGATAACTTCATCGGTATGCTTCGTCGATGCGTCCGGAACAACATACGGCCTAATTCCTGTAAAAATAGGGGTATGTAGGCAGCTCAGAAACTAGGGTGCATCCTATATCTCTCCAAACTGTTTCGCTCGATCAAAATCGGCCATCATGTCTTTACCCGACAAACTCTTTCATCCTTTCTGGGTAAATAGGGGAAGTTGTTGATACCCAATTTTTCCTCAAGATATTTGAAATTTGCGTATATAGCTTGAAAATCATGTATCAATATTAATTGATATTTTTCCACACTTTTCCTATATTTGTATTAATCTATCCATCATTTTATTTTTAATAAATAATTATGAAATTGCATTAAAAATAATTTCAAAAGCATTTCTAGGTTTCACTAATTATTTTGATCCTATTAAGACCAAATTATTTCATAATTAGCCAGATTGGCGCCTTTTGGCTATAATTGCAATAACTTTGCAATTATAGCCCAATCATATGATTTTATAATATATTTTATCAAGAAACTAATCATTTGTACATTAAATACTAAGTAATCATTCTTGATTATTTTCTACGCATGAAATTCATTTTTAAAACTAGCAGTTATTTTTATAAATTATTTTATTTAATTGGATATTTAATAACTAGCCACTGTTATTTTCAATTATAGCCTAAATCAATCTGATCCCAACCCAATTAATCGGACCAAATATCCCAGGGCCAACATCTAAGTCCACCCAACCCAATACCCCACTTCAATCCTGGCCGTTGATCACTCAGATCAACGGTTCGTATTTACTCTTTCCATAATTAATCCAAATGACCCCCTCCCAAACCCTCACTTCTCTGATTTCCCTGACCTGCTATCCGCCGTCATTCCATTCCCCTTATCTCTCAAATCCTCTATGCATCAAACCCTAAATCCCTCGCCATTATCTGGTTCGCCGGTAACAATGACGGTTCCCTACCCCCTAGCCTCTATGGCTCTTCTCTATGGCTCGATTCTTGCATCCCTGAGGTCCTCAAGGGACTGGTTGGTTATTCATCCACCCCCAGGGGTCCGTGCTTACCTCCCATGGCTTTCACGCCATTTTCAGGCCGTCCATGGCCATCTGAGTAAGATCCTCCCATCTCCGGCTAGAACTTGTGGTTTCTAAGCCGATTCTCTATTTCTCTTTGGGTTCTCTCTGTCAAACCCTATTTTAACACTGGATTTCTTAGATATGCAATAGTTCTGGGTATATTCCGAGTTATTTTTCTGTTTTCTTAAAGAATCTTCGATTTTCTAAAGCGTTTCTTCATCTTCAAATTAGGATTCTTAACCCCTTTTCAAAGAACGCTTTCCCTTCAGATTTTATTATTAATCTATGATTTTCACTATGTTTAAGCTGTTATTTGAGTTTTTTCTTTTTATCTGAGTTATTATGTTGAAAACTCCAAGTTTCTTGGTTTTAATATGTGATTCTGAGTCTGTTTTTGATAATATGTTC
This sequence comes from Nicotiana knightiana, assembly GCA_005239525.1. Taxonomy (NCBI): domain Eukaryota; kingdom Viridiplantae; phylum Streptophyta; class Magnoliopsida; order Solanales; family Solanaceae; genus Nicotiana; species Nicotiana knightiana. The sequence goes on from ML378748.1 coordinate 5,600, forward strand.
ACCTAATCTGTATGTGTACTTGTTTCTCATGAACACTCTGTAATTTTGTGATTTTTATGCTATGTTTGCTTGTTAGGGTTTTTGACTTCGACTATTCCTGCCTATTATGTGTTTATTCCAAGAAATTTGTGTTATTTCTGATTTTCTTCGACTTTATCCTACTCTGTCCCTCAATGTTTCTGATTCTTCACTTATTCTGCCAACATCATGTTCAGTTTATTAATTTGGAATATGCTCTATATGAATCCCTAACTTTTATATGATTTCTATCATACACGTCTTCTTAGGGTTCTGATTTTATCTATTATATGTTTATTACGCTTATTCTCACAAGGTTATGCTAAATCGGTGCTATTTGTGAATCCCTGAATCTTTGTGATTGATCCTTCACTGGTTTTTGTAATATTCTATACTGATTTTAACTTGTGAAATATTTTTTCACCTTATTCTATGCTCAATTACGCTGTTAGCTGATTTTAAGCATTTTCCTTAATTAAAGCATGATGAATCTAGTCTCATTTACATGTGATATACTTGTGTTATACCTATGTTGTTTCCTTAATTGGCTACTCTCAGCCTCATACGATTCTGTTTCCTTGTTTTATCACCTGTCTATTACCGTTTGAGTATGATTCCATAATTAAGGGAAATCTTTATACTAATTTGGTTCTAATTAGTATAAACTTCTATAATTACTGCTAAAATATTATTTTTACCTTATTCTTCTTCCTGTTTTAAAACTATAAGTACCTTAGTCTTCATTATCAAACACACGAACACATTTGCTTAAAACTCTCTTGTATACGCAAATAATCTCTTCTTCTCTCCTTCTGGTTACTTGATATTATCAGCCGGCTGCAAGCCAAGGCTGATTATTCTACCCCTTACTCTTCAATATGTGTTTTCTATCTCCTATACTGGTATGTCCTAATTTCATTTTAAGTTTCAAAAACAATATGTTTCTTTAAGTAATTCAATTCATCATGTTTCTAATATGTTTTTACCTATGGTTTTGCTGTGATGTCTGCACTTGACCTGCTTGCACTGTTGTTCACTTAGCATGTTATGTACTCCCCTCCCTTAGACTCAGCATGCTTATGAAATGCTATCCCCCTTTTAGTATACCTCAATATGATTCTGCCTTACTTATGCTTCTCTGATTATTGGCATGAACTTTTCTATGGCAAAACAATTTGTACCTTATGTTATTCGGTTCTGAGTAATCCTAAAGTTTATGCTATATCCTTGATCCCTGGATGCCCCCAAGCATATTGTTGATTTTGTACTTAAGTGTTCTTGGAACCATGTTCTTACCTATGTGCCTTATGTGTCCCCAATCCTCCATTACCTCTGTTTGGTGTTGCTGAACCTGCCTTGGTTCTCTGTTCTTTGGTTGTGTATGAACCTATTTTGGGTACTATGTCTGGACTGTCTCTTACTGCTCTACTCTCTTTTCAAAAACTTATTTACTACATAACTCTGTAGTTCTTTACAAAATCTTTCAAACAAGTCTCTTTTCAAAATGTTTTCCTACTCAATCTTTTCAAAACTATGTCAAGCATTCTCACTCTACTCTTAGATATTTAAGTTCTGCCCCTCTAATGTGTGACTGCTTAGGGATCCCTATAAGATCCCTCTGAACTCTAATGCATTAGAGTTGGCCCTTCCACACTGGGTGTGAGCACTGCCCGGGATCCCTTGAGGTTCTTAGGGAACTCTGACACACCCGGATATGAGAAAGGCTATGAAACATTTGGGCACTTGAGGTTCTGGAAGTCTAGGCCAGTTTTCAGGCTCTCTATAGTTTAACTTCTTCTTTTCCTTTATCTATTTACGTAATTTATTCAGCTGGTCTGTAATATGTATTTGTAAATGAATATTGGGGAGGGCTAGTGAAATGGAAGGGGATAGCTATTTAATTTTTTTGATGCCACTGGGTAGAAATCATGCCTTAAGCTTTACATTTCCTATATCTGCATTAGAATCCATGCTTAGGATCAACATGCCAAACATACATTAGATATCATGTCTTTAAGGCTTTTCATGTTTACTGCTTTAACATATAACATACCTCAATCTATGCTTGTGCCTACCACTTAGAAATCCTGCACCTTATGCGAAAAAATTAATACTCATGTGCATTCATGAATCAATCTTAACAACTGTGTAATTCTCTATGCATTTTAGAAATCATGTTTTAGGAATCCTGTGCATCCTGAAATTATATCCTAGCCACCCTGCATTCACGTGTGCATACTAGATAGCATGTTCTAGGATTTCGTTTACATTTACTTAACTACGCATAGTTTAAACTACTGATTCATGATAAGGTATAAAATAACCTCGTATATGATTATCATGTCTATTCTCAATATAAATTGGTAATTATCTCTGAATTCTCATATTTACATCACTTAGAATAGTCATGTTTTTGGTAAAACAATCTCTGAACTGTTTAATAATTTTGGTTGCGCAACCCCACGCCTAACCAAGCCTTAGGTAATCAATCTCTTAGAAATGAATACAGTTTTGATTGCGTTTGCTGCCTAAGGGCTAATAGTTTTTTTTAAAAACTAGTAGGCAAGCTCATTAGGTCCTTGCTATTGAGTTTATAAACAAGCTGCATACTTCTATGCATTGATATTCACTTAGAAATCCTGTCTTAGGATTCTGTCTAATGAAACTGCCTCTTGTTTTGTGTTTGAGACGTGCTGTTTATGTGCAATATCTGTGGAGGTAAATCTGAGCCTTTTAAATTGCTTTTCCCGCATTTATTAATAAAGTCCTATTTGTTCTTGCATGTCGCTTAGAATTTTATCCTTTTAACCTTAGGGAGTTTTGTCTAAAACTGCCTATATTAGAGGTCCTAAATTCCTCCAAGGCTATTAAGAAGGGACGGGTAACAACACGCATAGAGGTAGTTAAATAAACTCGCTTAATAATCGCTAAGGGATGGAAAAGGATAGGCATGGATATGATATCCGGTGCGCTAATGCCACGAGTAGCCCCTCATTTGAAGAGTGATTACCGGGCATTGTACTGATGTGATCCTATAGGATAAACAACCTAGGACCCCCTTATCCCTTACACATGTGTGCTTAGATTGTAGAACCTCCAGAACTTGTATATGTGCTTAGACTTTAAATCTTTTAAACTTAAGCACATATGTGTGCTTGGACTGCAAATCTCCTCAAAACATTCATCTATTTACCTATGTGTTTATTGCTTATAAGTTATCTGTTCAAAAAGTTTGTTTTGGTCGGGAACCATAGTTGTGGATTTCGAGGGCTGCCTAACACCTACCCCTTGAAGTAATTTCAAGCCCTTACCCTATCTCTGGTTATCTAATCTGTGTTTGTAAATAACCTTTAGTAGGTGCCCTAACTCACCTTAACTCGTTAGGTGGCGACTCTTCAATTCCTTACCCCTTTCCCAAAAAGAAACGAGTTGTCTCAATAATGTCGAATACCTGACCGATCCGAGAGGGGAGGAAAGAGAGGGCGCGACAACGGTAAAATGGAGATTTGTAATTGGGGGATAAATAGCCCGTAATAGTAGGTGAGCATGTAAATGGTCTAAGAAGATTTATCCAAATTTCAATTAACTCTTTGAGTGGTAGGTAAGAGTTTCAAATTTCATTGACTCCTAAGTGGGGGAACGTCTGAGTAAGCAGATGTCACCTTTAAAGCGATGGTTTATTAAAAAAAATGGGAAAGGTTACAATTACTAANAGGGGATAAATAGCCCGTAATAGCAGGTGAGCATGTAAATGGTCTAAGAAGATTTATCCGAAATTTCAATTAACTCTTTGAGTGGTAGGTAAGAGTTTCAAATTTCATTTACTCCTAAGTGGGGGAACGTCTGAGTAAGCAGATGTCACCTTTAAAGCGATGGTTTATTAAAGAAAATGGGAAAGGTTACAATTACTAAAAACAAAAAGAATGAGGTATCATTAGTAACCATTATGATCAGAAGAGTACAATTTTCATGAAGTGCTTGTACGACAATTATAAACTCATTACGAACAATAGTTACGATGTTCTGCATCAGGGATGTTGAAAGTTATATCGGATAGTCAAGGTGTAACGACCCGACCTATCATTTTGAGCATCTGCACTTCGCTCGATAGTTTACGGGCATGAGTAGCTCCGTCTGATGTATTATGACTTATGTGAATCATCGGTTTTGGGTTTTCAGGTTTTTTAGAATCGGTTTGGATGAATGGATTTCAATGTTGAAGCTTTAAGTTGAAAGAATTGACCAAGTTTGACTTTTTGTGCATTTGACCCCGCAACGGAGTTTTTATGGTTCCTTCGGGTCCGAATGGTGATTTTAGACTCGGGCATATGCCCGAATTTGCATTTGGATGTTTCTAGAAGGTTTCGGCACAACTTGGAAAAAATTGGAAATTTGATGGTTTGGAAAGTTCATAAGTTTTGTCGAAAATTGACTTTGAGGATATCGGATTTAGATTGTGGTTTAGGGAATTTGGAATAGCTTCTTCATGTCATTTGGGACTTGTGTGAAGATTTTTGGTTAATTCCGGGAAGATTTGATATGTTTCGGCGCGAGTTTTGGAAATTGAAAATTCAGAGTTCATAGATTTTGATTTAATTTTTGTTGTTTTGATGTTGTTATGTGTGTTTTGAGGGCTCGAGTAGGTTCTTGGTATGTTATGGGACTTGTTGGTATGTTTGGACAGGGTCCCGAGTGGCTCGGGCGTGTTTCAGATTGATTTCAGATCATTTTTCTCCATTTTGGCACTACTGTGTGCTGCTATTTTTTGGTGTTTCGGTTCTTCATCGCGTTCGCGTGGCTAGTGTCACGAACGCGTAGTGTATCTTGATGGCAGTAGAATTTCTTCTTTGCGTTCGCGAAGTATGTCCCGTGTTCGCGTAGAGTTGGGGCAAGTCCTCTTCGCGTTCGCATATGGAGGATCGCGTTCGCGTATTGTTGAGGTTGGCAGCTAGGAATTTGAGTGTTCTTCTATGAGATCGTGTAAGGTTGGTCGCGTTTGCGAAGCTTTGGCAGAAATTTTCATCGCTTTCACGTGGGGTGTATCGCGAATGCATAGAGTCTTTGTGGCAGTGTGAGTTTCATTCATCGCGAACACGATGATTATCCCACATTCGCGAAAGAGAAGGCCTGGGCAGATTATAAAGTACTCTATTTCGAGGGGCCTCTGTTATTTTTGCATTTTGGGAGTTGTTGAGCTCGGATTGAGGCGATTTTTGAAGAAATTTTCACCAGATGAATTGGGGTAAGTGTTCTTTACTCGGTTCTGATTATATTTCATGAATCGATCTTCGATTTTTGCTGTTGGATTGTGGGTTTAAAGAGGAAAATCGGGGGTTTTGTCCTAAAGATTCATAATAGAAATGTTTGAGTTTTGAACACCGATTTGGAGTCGGATTTCAGTGAAACTAGTATTGTTGGACTCTTAATTGAATGGGTTGTCGGATTTTGTGAGTTTTTTCGGGTTTTGAGGTGCGGGCCCGGGTTGGAATTTAGGGCTGATTTAGGGCTTTGATTCAAGATTTCATCTTTTTATGATCGGGATTGGTTCCTTTAGCATTATTTTATGTATTTGAGTTGTTTTTGGTTAGTTTCGAGCCGTTCGGAGGTCGGAACTTGTGGGATGGCGTCTTTGGAATATCGCTTGGCTTGCTCGGCATTGGTATTGGCTCGTTCGAGGTAAGTAACTCTTCTAAAATTAGTACTGAGGCTATGAAACCTCGCATTACGTGTTACGTGTTATGTGATTGGTATTGAGGTGACACACATGCTAGGTGACGGGCGTGCACCCTGTGAATTGGGACTCTGTTGTTTCCATGGCATTAAATAGTGGCCCTATTTTGTTGATATATGTGTTTTCACCATGTCATAAACTAACTGAGCTATCAATCATGATAAATATCATGTTTAGGATTTTATGTTGATATTGTTAGGACCCATAGTGGTCGTTTATTGCTGCCATCTCACTAATTTCATTGATATTTCGCACTCAGTCATATTCATGCATTCATATCATATCTTAGTCTCAGTGTTGTTTATTGATAAATCATATCATTGTTGTCGGGCTACTTTCATGACATTGTGAGCCCGTGAGTGCGACTGGAGAGATTGATGACTGAGTGATGCCGGGGCATGTTTGTGAGGATATTGATACTATAGCACGTGGGTTATCCGTGCAGCACGTGAGTTGTCCGTGCGGATCCAGATATTGATATTATAGCATGTGAGTTGTCCGTGCGGATTATGGCGCTTGGGCTGTAGGAGCCCCTCCGAAGTCTGTACACCCCCAGTGAGCGCTGTTGATTATATTGAGGGATGGATCTTCCCTGGACATGGATCTTGTCTGAAGCATTTATATACCTCGAGATGGATCTTCTCCATGGGGCCGGATTGACTTTCCTTGGTACTGAGTGAATGCTGGTAAGTGATGTATATATATTCCGGGATGGATCTTTCCCGGGCCGTATGGGCCATATACAGTACCGAGTAGTTGAGCATGATGAGTGGAAAGTGTGAAACAATGAGATTAAGTACTCTAAGAGTGTGAGCACATGATTCATCTCCTAGATGCATGGCATTTGCATGCACACATGACATACATGCATAGAGATGCATTTTTCCTCATGTTATACGGTATAACGTCATTCATGACTTATTATACACATTGATATGTGGGCATAGAGAGGTGTTTTATACTTGTTATTTGGAAAGAAAATGAAATATTTTTATTTATTGTGGAAAGGATATTTGGAAAATTACAGTTTTCAAACCTACTCGTACTTTTGGCATTTTCGGTAAGAGATTTGGGATTTTTCACTAACAATGTATTTATATGACTGGGCAGGCCTTCTATGCAATCGCGGAAGAAGGGATTCGATCGCATAGAATAAAAAAATACCCCCTGAAATTTTCACTATCCGATCGCGGAAGAATTTATGCGATCGCATAGAATTAAAGTTGTCCCTAGAAAATTAACACTATGCAATCGCGGAAGAATTTATACGATCGAATAGAACAAAAGTTGTCTCCAGCAAATTAACACTATGCGATCGCGATATAGCTATGCGATCGCATTGAACAAAAAAAGGGCCCCTCAGACTTTACACTATGCGATCGCGGACCTCCCTATGCGATCGCATAGAACAAAAAAAAGGGCTCTCAAACTTTAAACTATGCGATCGCGGACCTTCCTATGCGATCGCATAGAGCAAAAGACCCGGACACCAGAAAATGAAAACCAGCAATTCTCTTTAAGTGTAAAACACCACCGTGGCCTACCCGAAACTCACCCGAGCCCTCGGGGCTCTAAACAAAACATGCACGCAAGTCTAAAAATATCATACGGACTTGCTCATGCAATCAAATCATGAAAATAACATGTAAAACTATGAATTAAACCTCAAAACTCATCATTTTCAACAAGAACTCTTAAAGTTCATAACTCTTCAACCGGATGTCTGATTCACATCAAACGAACTCCGTTTTTCACCAAATTTCACAGTTAACCTTTTAATATTATAAGAAATCTGTACCGAGCTCTGGAACCATAATACGGACTCGATACCAATGATTTCAAACATTATTTTTTTTCTTTAAATCATAAATATTTCAGCAGAACAATTTCTTTCAAAAATTTATTTCTAAGGCTTGACACCTCGGAATTAATTTCCAGGCATACGCCCGAGTCCCATATTTTACTGCGGACCTCCCCGGATCGTCGGAACACGGATCTGGGTCCGTTTACTCAAAATTTTGACCAAGGTCAACTTTTATCAAATTTAAATTCTAGAAAGCACTATTTCTTATATTTTCACATAAAAGCTTTCCGGTTTCACACCCGGAATATGCACGCAAATCGAGTTATTTAAAATTAGTATTTTTATGGCTATTAAGCATGGACGGTGTCTAAATTTATCAAATGACCCCTTGGGTCATCACAATCTCCACCTCTAAAACAAACATTCGTCCTCGAACGGACATAGAAAATTACTTGAATTGGCAAACAAGCATGGATATCTACTCTGCATGTCCGACTCGGACTTCCAAGTAGTTTCCTCAACGGGCTGGCCTCTCCACTGCACTCAAACTGAAGGATAACTCTTAAATCGCAACTAACAAAGCTGCCAGTCTAAATTTGCTACCGGCTCCTCCTCATAAGTCAAGTCCTTGTCCAATTGGACAGAGCTGAAATCTAACACGTGGGACGTCGATGTTGAAGAAGTAGTACTAGAGTCAACCAGGGACGTTGAGGATACAACTTTAATCGACTCTAGTGTTATTGTGGTTGAGGATGTTGAAAGTCCTGCAGTTCATGTGTTTGAGCGCATTGGTCCTCACTCCAAACATTTTTCCACATTGTGTTTGGATGATGATATAGAAATAGAGTCCTCTGAGCCAATTAAGGAGTCAAGGAAGGAGGACCAAGATACCTACATTCTGGAATTTTTCGTG
>ML378750.1:0-28827 GCA_005239525.1 Nicotiana knightiana
ACTTGGACAATCTCACGAACTCCATGTGGTACTCCCATACACTCATATTACCCTGCTTGAGAACCTCAAACTCCATTGAACGGGCTGCCGTAGCCTCGGCAAGCAAGAAGTGATCCATGAAAGCATCAACGAACTCATTCCATCTCGCCGGAGGACTTCCCTCCCCACGGGAATTCTCCCACATCTCGAACCATGAATACGCTGCTCCCCTCAGCCTGTAAGATGCTAACTCAACCCCCTCTGTCTCTGTAGCCTTCATAACCCGAAGCGTCTTGCACATCTCATCTAGAAAGTCCTGCGGATCGGCCTCTGGATCAATACCTGAGAACTCTAGAGGGGCCAACCGCAAAAACTAGTTGACTATGGAACCGGCGAAATCTCCCTGTCCGCTTGAGGACGCAGGGGCAACAGCTCTCCTGAGGTCCCCATCAGAAGTACCGGGACCTGGAGCTGGAATCGAAGAAGGATCAGGATTACCAGCGGAAGGGGTTGTAGCACACTCCGCCGCAGCAGGAATAGGAACACTCTGATTTGGAATAGAAAGGCCAGGTGGATTCAGAGTCGGGGATCGCTCTCACCTGCACCATTGGGTACAAAATTCACAGCCACACTTGGGGTGGAATTGGCCTCGAGGCCGAGCCGAGCTCTCTTCTTTGGTGCCATTACTGAAAATTTTGGAACAGAGCACGAGTTAGACAAGAATATTTTCACTTTCCACTTCAACGCACGATATAGAATAACAATGAAAAGGGTGTTTCCTAAATGTCCATGTAGCCCCCTAATTATAGATGTGGTCGACAACACACCGATAAGAAGGGCTCTACTAGATACAGCTCTGAGACATCCTAGGACACTTTTAAAACCTTAGGATCTGATACCAAGTTTGTCACGCCCCAAAATCGAGGGACGTGATCAGCACTCGACCGGGTGACCCCAGTCAAGCGAACCTGATTTGCCTTTCTAACCCACACGTTACCCTGTGATTTCTATATACATTATTCATGTGAAATGACAATTTATAACTTAAGCATAAACTTTCAACTTGAGTTCATTTCTACTTTTTATCGTTACCAACATATGATACCAAAGGCTTACAAATTTCATAATACATTAACAACATGAACCACGATTCTGAACCGTACTGTTACTACCCAAAATACATATATGCATTACCCACATTGTGTCTACGGATCCTCTACGAATACAAAAGATTTATATCATACTTGCCGGCAACAAGGCCCTGGCTATTCCTTCCACTACACAATTACTCAAAATACGGCGACATGAGCCACACGTGGCCCCGGGAAGAAGTGGGGCTCACCAGAACAACTGACGGAAAGGAGAGGAGGCACTACTGATAGTGGGCTGAATTACCTGCTAAGAACCACCTACATTCATATAAGAAAATGTAGCACCCCCGGAAAAAGCGACGTTAGTACTGTGCAATAGTACTAGTATGTATGAAAAAACTTTATCCCAAGTACAATCAAACAATACACAAGTAAGAAACGGTAATAGAACCAATCAATCAATGCACATGGAAGGAAACAACCAAAATCATCAAGTTTCACAATCTCTCCTTTTTCCCTTTCAACATTACCATATTCAAGAGTTTCCCCGATTTTCATTTCGATAGTGATAACGATCACATTCCATCCTTATTACCTCGGCCACCCTTATTACCTCACATCTCATCAAGTTTCATAGATTTTCATTTCAATGGTGATAATGATTACATTCCATCCTTATTACGTAGGCCTCCCTTATTCCCTCGGCCACCCTTATTACCTCACATCTCATTATCCTTATCAGTTCGTGTTGCGGCGCGTAACCCAATCCCACCCGACGATCATATTTCGTAACAACAACCAAGAACAATCAAATCACAAGAATCATCATTTCAAGGAACACAAGTTCATATCACAATTTAGTTATTTGGGCCTAAGGCACCATAATTCTCACCAAGCAGTAATTCATGAACATGGTGTTTCCATAATCGTTCAACTCATTTACATCATTTCACAATACCCTTTTTCATTACTCTCTACACACGACTTTTAGCCATTATATACATTCCCACACTTGGGCACATCAACAATCTTTCATTCATTAACACATACTTTCATATCGATACCCTCGATCATTTACGAGCTTTGCACATAATAAGACCGGCACATCAAAGCACTTTTCACAACCTCATATAGCACGGTAATATGACAATCAACTAGGACAATCAGAGAGTAGAATCTTACATCTCAACACATTTGAATAATCAAGTCATATATTTTCAACAAGGTACACATGTCGTATGCTCGCACCCAAGAAGGGGATTCTACAAAGGTTAATGTGAGATCTACATACCTGGGGTCGAAATTCCTTTTTAACTTTTACTCACAAATCACCGGACCGACTAGTACCGTCAATCTTGTTTTCAATCAAACATATTCAACTCAGAACTGGAAATCATGCATACAATTTGAACTCTTTTAAGCCTTTTATCGAATGCTATGAGACCCCATTAGATTACCACCTCTTCTTTGTGAATTTTACCCCAACCCACTTCCTCTTACTAGATTATGGACATTAATGAGCATGCATGCAAGGTACCACTTCATATTTTCAATTATTAGTTCATGAGAGTCCCCTTTTTTTTAAAACCTGAAAACTAATGAAAAGGGTTTGGGGATTCTTACCTGTTATAATGAAGAAGAAGATGATTACTCAAAATTTCCAGGCCTAAGCGACTTTGAAAATTCAATTGATAAAGATGAAGCTTTCTCTCTCAAGAACCTTCTCTCCCCTCTCTCTAATTTTGTTCAGAAAATGCTTAAAAATGAAGGGGAGGGATGTTTTAATGAACTGGGGTCGGGTTTTAAAAATTAGAAAAATAGGACCCGACACAAGAATGCGGTCAGGAATGCGATCGCATTCTTGACATGCGGTCCGCAGAATCGACCGTAGAGTGGCCCTCAAGATGGGCCAAAATTCAAAACACACTGCCCAGGTATGTGACCATTAAACAGTTTGCATACACGTTATGCTATCGCATAATGCGTCGCATAACCTCCCTCCCAAAAATCAAAGGCAACAATGTGACAGCTATGCGGTCCGCAGAACCGAAATGCGATCTTATATTGGACCGCTTAGTTGACGTCAAATGGGGCAGTGATCTGCCCAGGTATGCGACCGTTATGCGGTCTGCATACACTTTATGTGATCGCATAGTGCGCTACATAAAACCTACTTCCTGGAAAATTTTATTCTTTAAGTCCCGGGGTACTTTTTACTCCATTTAGGTCCGTTTTAATAATTTCCACAATAAAAATAACTCGGGGACTCATTCAGGCATTATTTTAAACAAGAAAATTTTACGGGTCCTTACAGATTATAAGTCTGTATTTCTGAATGCCTAAAATAACATGTTTTAGGTAATACAATGTTAAACAGATTTCCTCTAAATAATTCTGGTAATTGAAATGTACTATCCCACACCTAGGCAAGCCTTAGGTGATTTATGTGTTCAAAACTGGGAATCTGCCTTCTTGTATATGATGCTCAATGCTAGAAGGGTTTCAAATCAGTAGGTAAATTGATTAGGACCCTTTTCTGAGTAATAAAATAGGTCTGGGTATCTGCTTACATTCTGAACTCACTTAAACACCATGTCTTAGGATTCTGAACTCTATTACTTCCCTTAACTGTGTTTGAGTCGTGCTGTTTTATTGCTTTATTTGTGGAGGTAAATTTGAGCCTTTACTTTCTTCTTATGTGTTCCCTTTTACTGCAATCCTATATGCTTTTGTCTTTCGCCCTAGAATTTTTACCTTTAAACCCTAAGGGTCTGCCTAGTACCTCCCTCTTAAGCTAGTAGTCCTAACCTCCTCCAAGACTAATACCAAGGGACAGCTAACAGCACACAATAGAATTTGTGGCCAACACGCGCTTTAGTTACCTTCACATGGTGGGAAAGGGTATAATATGGATATGATGACCGATGCGCTAATACCACGTGTAGCCCCTCTTTGAGAAGTGTCATACCGGGTATTGCATTGATGTGATCCGTATTATCTCAAACCTAGGATATCTTTGACTTCGCATGCTTAGACTGTAACCCTTTTTTAAAAACTTAGCTCTTTTCTAATTATTTTTGTTAAAACACCTTGCATGCTTAAGACTTAAATCCCCTCTTATTTAAGCCTTTATTTGTTTGTTTGATAAACTGTACAAATTCAAAAAAAGCTATTTGTCTGGGAACCACACTTGTGGATCCTGAGGGGTGCCTAACATCTTCCCTTTGGGATAATTTCAAGCCCTTATCATATCTCTGGTTAACAACGTAGTTGTAAATGAACCCCTTAGGTTCCCTAACGCACCTTTAAAATCGTTAGGTGACGACTCTCAAAATGCAAACCCCTTTCCAAAAGGAAAGAGTTGTCTCAACCCACATGTCCTGAACCCGATCTCTGTGAGGAAAGAGGGGGCTGCGACAGCATGGCGACGCTGCTGGGGATTATAGGCTTTTACCATTTTCAAATTGCTTCGTGAATTTTTACTTTGTTTAAATGCTTGCACCCCTTCCTCTTCCCTTCTACGTGCAATTAATTGTTTATTTTTCTTTCAAAGTATTTACTCTTACCCAAAACGAAACTGACATATTTTCTTTGTTTTCCTTTATAACCGATTTAAATTATAAATGTTGTATTTACTGCTTTCTTAACGTGCAAATACATGACAACCTGCTTTTAATGCTTATTATTGCATAATCATGCTTAACATTCATACTCCACTCGTTCCAAACAAAATACTATAGAAGCGCTTGATGAGTGGTTGCGCCCTTCCTATATTATTACCCCCTAAATTCGGAAAGGCTTATTTGCGGTAAAACTAGTCGATCAGCGGTGTAGTCGACGGTTTCGTGTCTTTCCCCTTGAGTTGTCCGCTCAAGGGTACCATTCTAAAACCCCATAGAAACCTTACTCTGTTGTATTATTGCATGCATCATGGTCAAACCTAGCCAAGCTAAAGCATTGTCCGCACGATAGCTTTTAAGATAGCCTTATCCAAAGTCCATCGGGTTCCCTAAACCCAAACGGACATCATCACATTATGTCCATTTATTTGGAGAACTAAATGCTTCATGCTGATTGTTGATATTAAATAGTCGAGTCTGGCAGGGGTGAAGGCCTAACCTTATTTCCTTTGCAGAAATATGAGGACGAAGTCCCCAGATTCGGTATGGTCTCCAATATCCACCCAAGGCTGCTGAGTTGGTGGGAGGACCTACACTCTAGCGACAAAGCTCTCGTCAGTAAATATTTGGGCAACCTACCATCTCTCCTAGAAATCCAGCCTAACAAAATGATAATAGAGGTTGCTACCCTATTCTGGTATTGTCAAAGATATGTGTTCCGCTTTGGGTACATTGAAATGACGCCTTTACTAGAAGAGATAGGAGGACTAGCTGGCCTAGTGTGGGAGACCTCGGGGTTGTTGATGCCTGAGAACCGTACAGGAAAAAGTTTCCTTAAAATGATGGGTCTGAAGAAGAATGCGGAACTGGTATCCTTGAAGGATATGTAAATCCCTTTAAACTATTTGTACGAGAGTTACAGACACATCAAATCATATTGTACCTACCATGACGAGTTTGCTATCACCTCTTTGGGACACATCCATTGTTGATGTTCGTCTTCATGTTTTGATTTTTGGGTTTGATCGTTTTTCCAACGAAGAAGGAGAGAATCCATACCAGACTGGCCATGGTGACTAAGACACTAATGGAAGGAGTAGACGGGCAAGACTTCAACATTGTGCCTATGATCATTGCAGACATATATCGGGCCTTAGAAAAGTGTCAACAAGGAGCAAGACATTTCGAAGGTTGCAATTTGTTACTTCAACTTTGGCTCATGGAACATCTCCAAAGAGGCGAATACCGACAAGACATTCATCGAAGGATCTGGTATGACCACATCGCTTTCCACCACCCAAAGAAAATGAATTACATCCCCGACATGTTCGCTCAGCCTGAGAATACCGAGGGATGGGTTGAGCTACTTGGTAACCTGACTGAAGAACAGGTTCAATGGATGCTTGAATGGTTTCCGACAGATGAGTTCATCGTCCGATCCCGAGATGCACCATTTCTGATACTAATCGGTTTAAGGGGGACATACCCTTAAGTCCCTCTTAGAGTTATGAGGCTAGCGGGTAGGAAGCAAGTCATACCCAGGGTCGACAAAATGAGCCATCTTCGAGCAGACTTCCAAAATGATGACAGTCCTCACAAGTGCCAAGCCCAGCACCTGTGGCACTGCAAGATTATACTTGAGAAGGACACCACCGAGCTACACCGGTATCATGCCGGCTGTACCCATTTCTTTCCTGGTTGGTTAGAAGATAATATGGGTGATCAGAGCAAGCTAGGGTACGTCTGAGGCCACAGAGTTATAGATGAAAGGGCTGAAGTGCAAGTCAAGTTCAACCAGTTGCACAAAAGGATCCGTGAATGCGAGGAGGAGCACCACGAAATCCATGAATCTAACAAGAAGCTGATTAAGGAGTAGAAAGATATGGCTATCAGCACCAACAAGAGGTTGGGATGCTTGGAACGAGGTATAGTCGAGCTAGAGGAGAAATTCATCAAAAGGGTCGAAGACTGCCAAAGGGCTGAGGGAACTGAAGGAGGATATCTAGCCAGAACATACTTTTCGTTGGGACTTCGCGAGCTGGGAAAGCTGTTCGAGGGAAGCAGGAATGCCGAGTCTGGGGAAGGTCCTTCTGGGACCAAATAGATAGGAATGTCTTTATTTTCTCTATCATTGTAATAAGGTCAATGGCCATTAGTGACTTTTATTTTTCGTTTATGTCGTTTTGGGATTTGTCTATTTTCTAATCAATAAAATTAGGCATTTAGCATTTTAAGTTCTCCAAATCAACTTGTCGCTAGGCCTACCTCGGGCATAAAGAGGTTCCCAAAATAGGACGTGCTTTACATTATGCACTACATGTTTAAATACTGCAATATTTTTCATAATCCTCACTGACTTGGTTACCTTTTTTGTTTTTATTTTCTTTTCTTTATTGTTCCCCTCCCCGATGGTTAGTTCGTGCACTCTGGCATCGTCAGTTTATCGCACAAGATCCAAGGGCCCTCCACCTACTCCTCCTCGTAGTCCCCCTAAAAGCAAGAACAAATGCAAGAGTAAGATGGAAGAATCAAACAATGCCAGGAGGGAAAACATGGTTGAAAGGGTAGAGGCCACTGATGGCCAGGGTATTCGGGCCCTAAATGAGAACATGTCACCACTAGAACAAAAGTTGTTGAAGTTTCAAGAAGAACTTGACCAGGTTCGAAATCTGGCCAACCTGTCATTTTCCCTCAACGTCCCAGACACTCAAAACCCTACACCTCCACAAAATATCCCAAGACAATAGAATCATCCCGCACCTCACCATCACGCCACTCCGCCAAAGAACCAAACTCTCCCGACACAATGCAATACTTTCCACGCTCCAAACAACACTCCACTACTTATCCCAGAACCTCAGAACCCCATAAAAGACCATTTCCACGCCTATAACAATCCCATCTATGGGGAAACCATGACCTACACTCCGCCTATCCCGCACATATCTGAGTCTGATGAAAAGGATCTGCTTATAAGGAACTTGGACGAGGAACTTAAGAAGCTGACCAACTGGGTTCAAGGTGTTGAGGGAAGAAAAGGGATCGAAGGACTAAACTATGAGGACCTATGCATACAACTTGATGCCGAACTGCCCGAGGGGGTACAAGCCTCAAAAGATTGAAATGTTTGACGGTACTGGTGATCCGAGGGTCCATCTGAGGACCTATTGTGACAAGCTGGCTGGCGTAGGGAAGGATGAAAGGATCCGCATGAAGTTGTTCATGAGGAGTTTGAAGGGAGATGCACTGTCTTGGTACATCATCCAAGACCCCAAGAAGTGGTCGAACTGGGTAGGTATGACGTCTGACTTCATGGACAAATTTAGATTCAACACAGAAAATGCACCAGATGTGTTCTATATCCAGAATTTGAAAAAGAAACCCGCGGAAACATTTCGCGAGTATGCTACTCGCTGGAGGTCCGAAGCTGCTAAAGTCAGACCTGCTTTAGAGTAAGAGCAGATGAACAAGTTCTTTGTTCGGGCTCAGGACCCGCAGTACTATGAACGGTTGATGATGGTTGAGAATCAAAAGTTCTCTGACATTATCAAACTAGGTGAGCGGATTGAAGAAGGTATTAAGAGCGGTATGGTCACAAATTTTGAAGCCTTGCAAGCTACAAACAAGGCTTTACAGTCCGGTGGTGTGTCTAAGAAAAGAGACGTGGGAGCTATAATAGTTGCACAAAGAGCCAAATCCCCACTCAAATACGAAGCTTATCCAACACCTCCACTAACATACCAGCCAACCCCAAATTACCAAGCACCTTCACCTTCATACCAAGTTCCACCACCCACTTACCAAACGCCACCACCCACCTACCAATCTCCACCACCCACATATCAACCTACTTCACCCAGATACTCACAACCGACTCTTGTTTACCATACTTAAAATTCTCAACCATCTCATTACCAAATACCCCCTACCCGTCAAAACTTCCCTAGACCTCGACCTAATTTTTATCGCAGACCTCCAAAACAGTACACCGCCATAGCTGAACCCATTGACCAGCTGTATGAGAAGCTCAAAGTTGCTGGTTATGTCACACATATCCCTGTTGCCACTCTTGAGAACCCTTCTTAATGGGTTAACCGAAACAAATCCTGTGCATACCATTCCGGCATGAAGGGGCACACCATCGATGAATGCCGCTCTTTGAAGGACCAGATGCAGTCCCTGGTTGATAACAAGATCATTGTGGCACAAGATCCCGCTCCGAACATCTGCAGCAATCCTTTGCCAAACCATAAGGGTGGAGGTATCCATATGATTGAAATAGAAGATGATTGGGATCCTGAGGGATCAATCGGGCTGATCACAGAAGGCGATGACCCAAAGAAACCTGCAGTCACTCTCAACCTGATCATAGTCCAGATTCAACCATCTGAGGACGCTGAGATAAATATGTCTATACCACTTGAGTTTGAAGCAGCGCCACCTGCAAAGACACCGGTACCGATTGAAGTTGAGTTCGTATCTCCAGCAAATGCACCGGCACCATTCCAGGTTGCAGTATTGCCACCCCGAGCACACATCCCATTTGAAGTGAGGATGACCACACCAATTCCAGTGGCGATGTTGACCATGCCACCCTTCTATACAAATGCTATCCCTTGATATAATACAGCCGAGGCGAGAAGGAAAGGCAAGGTCAAAACTGAAGAAGTTGTCGCAGCACAGGGTATGACGAGAACTGGTAGGGTCTATACCCCTGAGCATCTGGCCGAATCAAGAAAGCAGGCTGCCAACCGGCCTCCCCTTATTGAAACAGGTCCAGATGACCTTTGGAGGAAAGTACAGGCCAAGGAGTATTCCGTCATCGACCAGTTGAGCAAGACGCCAGCACAAATATCCATCCTCTCTTTGCTGCAGAATTCCGAGACGCACAGAAGTGCTTTGTTGAAGGTGTTGAACGAAGCGTATGTACCGAACAACATCACTATTGGAGAAATGGCTAATATGGTGGGCCAAGTGTTGGAAAGCCACAAGATCACTTTCCATAAGGACAAGCTGCCACCTGAGGGTTTGGGTCATAACAAAGCACTGCATATCACTGTGTAGTGCGAAGATTATTTCATCACTAGAATACTGATCGATCGAGGGTCCAGTCTTAATATTTGTCCGCTGATAATGCTTAAGAAACTGGGTAAGGGGCTGCATGAGATAAAAGAGGAAGAAATCAACATGAAAGCCTTCGACGGATCTTAGAGTTCTACCATTGGGGAGATCAACCTATGCTTGCAAATGGGACAAACTTGGTTCGAGGTTGACTTCCAAGTGATAGATGTGCCATCATCCTACAATCTGCTATTGGGACGCCCCTGGATCCATGCTGCTGGGTCTGTAGCATCAATGCTCCATCAGGAAGTGAAGTTCGAGTGGAACCACTAAGAGGTGATTATTCATGGGGACGGTAGCAACCGTATTTACAATCGCCAAACTATTCCAGTGATTGAAGGGAGAAGTAAGTTGGGTGGAGAAACCTACCACCACATTGAATGGGTCAACGCTATCAACAAAGACAAATGGTGGGATAGAAAGATCGCAAGTATGATGAATTGGCGAGGGTACGATCCAGGTAAAGGGCTCGGCAAGAACCTTCAAGGGATCTCCAAACCTATCAAACTCAAGAATCACGACACCACTTTCATTTTGGGATACGAATACACTTGGGAAGAATTCAAAAGCTGGTCGCCACCATAGCGCGGTCCCTACTACCCATTAGAGCAGCCGATACTGCATATGGAGCAAACCTTCCAACAGGCCGACATTATTTATGGATCAGACGAAGAAGAAGCACTTGCAACAATGAGGAATTTGTTTCCGAAGGACAGTGATATGGACTGTTGTGTTATTCTCGAGGAGGAGGGAGAGGAAGGCCTTTCCATACAGGTTGTGAGTGGAGGAGCATGCCTCAAGAATTGGACCATCAGCGCAACCAAAGCACGACGAGCCTCGAGGTAGCAAGGTTAAAACAAGCACTATTCATTGTCTTTCTTTGCAAAATGATTTCCTTTTTCGCATTTTAATTCCTGCAATAAGATCTTCAATGTTCAAAACAATCATTCAATTTATCAAAAGCATTTTCAATTTTTCTTATGAATCAATATTTATTGCTATCATTTTTCTCTCATTACTTGTCTTGATGAACCGATGACTATGACATGCGAAGACAACGCAACAAACGGATATTGATTCAGAAGAAGATGATCTACCCGACGAGATTATCAAAGAAGTTGAGATTTTGAGAACGGACCTAAGTCCAACCTGGACGAGACCAAAATTGTCAACCTGAGAGACTCAGAAAATGTCAAAGAAACATGATTCAACATTCACCTGTCGCCATCAGAAAATAAGGAATGCACAGAATTTCTAAATGAGTATGAGGACATATTCGCCTGGTCGTATGATAACATGACTAGTCTGAGTATATCTATTGTGGCTCACAAACTGCTAACCGATCAAATATGTCCACCAGTCAAGCAAAAGATCAGAAAAATACAAGAAGTTGAGCTCAACGATGCAGAGTGGGTAAAGAATCATTATGAGCAGTTGGGTCTCATAGATAGAAAGAGGATGAATGCAGTCTGCCATGGTCAACTCTACCGGAGTAGAATGTCCAGAGCCTTCGACAAGAAAGTCAAGCCGAGATCGTTCACACCAGGGCAGCTGGTGTTAAAGAAGATCTTTCCACATCAAGATGAAACCAAAGGGAAATTCTCTCCCAAATGGCAAGGTCCGTATATGGTTCACCGAGTATTGACAGGAGGAGCTCTTATACTTGCAGAAATAGACGGAGAAGTCTGGACAAAGTCGATCAACTCAGATGCAGTCAAGTGTTACTATGTGTAATCCTTTATGATTCTATCAATGATGTAATTTGAACTACGCCTGACCTGATTCCCGTTTAAGAGGGGATATATAGGCAGACCTATGGGTTCGGTCATAATTCAATACCTGCAATTGGAACTGGGGCTGAATTTTGAGGAGGGCCCTCAAAATTCTAAAGCGAGTTCAGCCAATCACCGCATGAGCAACAGCCAGAAGCATTCATCCATCCAACTGGGGCAGAATTTTGAGGAGGACCCTCAAATTTCTGAAGCAAGTTTAGCCGATCGCCGCATGCGCAACAGTCAGAAGCGTCAACCCAGCAAAGTGGGGTAGACCCTCAAAATTCCATAGCATGAGAGGTTGCAATTTCTCGAACCACGTCACGGTCATCGGTTCATCTAAAAGATTTTCAAAATTATATTTATACTACAGTTTTACAAAATCATGCATGTTTATTTTTGAAAAAAGCTTGGTTTAGCAACACTACCCCGACGATACAGATAGTATCATCAGATCGAGCTGAACGAGTCAGGAAGAGCCACTGGGATATGAATTAATCTTTCCCCTTTACAAAACTCAAGATTTTTCTATGGATGCATGCACAAAGAACAAACATGCATAGAAGTCTCAAATTCCAAAAGTTCTATGTCCACACAAAGGGACGAACATGTTCAACATCACGGTCCTCAAAACCATCATACTTGTCGTCGTCTATTATCAGTACAAATAATGCCCCTCAGTCACAATACCCTCAATAATCACATTGCCGCAATTTATCACCAGCTAAGAATTCCTACTGTCATTTATTTTTCTGCATAAGACTACCTTTCTGCCTTTCGAGACTAAACGTTGTCTCCATCTGCATTGCATTCTTGCATAAGGCTACAATTTTGCCTTCCGAGACTAAATGCTGTCTCCATCTGCATCTTGCATAAGGCTACTTGTCTGCCTTCCGAGACTAAACGATGTCTCCATCTGCATTCGTATCTTGCATAAGGCTACCTTTTTGCCTTCCGAGACCAAACAATGTCTCCATCTGCATTGCATTCTTGCATAAGGCTACAATTTTGCCTTCCGAGACTAAATGCTGTCTCCATCTGCATCTTGCATAAGGCTACTTGTCTGCCTTCCGAGACTAAACGATGTCTCCATCTGCATTCGTATCTTGCATAAGGCTACCTTTTTGCCTTTCGAGACCAAACAATGTCTCCATCTGCATTCGCATCTTGCATAAGGCTACCTTTCTGCCTTCCGAGACTAAACGTTGTCTCCATCTGCATTGCATAAGGCTGCCATTCGGCCTTCTGACTTGCATAAGGCTACCTTTCTGCCTTCCGAGGTTAAGCTCTACCTCCATTTGCATTTCCATAAGGCTACTATTCTACCTTCCGAGGCTAAACGCTTCCTCCAATTTACTTTTCAAAAGCAACCACTGATGTGTCAAGAATTAATCATTTCGCTTTCATTTCAGGCTAAGCTCTACCCCTTTAATTCGCAAGACTAAGTTGTCTTGTTAGCATCATACTATTGCATCTTCATAGGCTGAAATATCGCCAACCTATCCAAAGGCGTCATCGTTCAGAGGCACCATCTTCATAGCCCGAGAACACCATGTCATGGCCTAAGGATCTCTTTATCATTTTGCATACCATTATTCAAAGGCGTCATGATTCGAAGGCACCATCCTCATGGCCCGAGAACATCATTTTATGGGATGCGAATCCTACATTGAGCAATTCAGGGCCTGGCACATCACGGTCTAAAGACGTCATCCTCAACTGTCCAAAGACAGCATTCATGGTCCAATGGAACTTGCATCATGTTTAAATTACGCACAATATATGCTTGTATTGTTCATTTACAGGTAATCCGGCAAGCAACAACCATCCTGGCAGGAGCTGTCCCGCTCCAGTTCTCCTAACCATTTCTATAAGTCATTTGTTCACCTAACCTCATACGTTGCGTCCGTTCTTGTACAACTTCATTGGTATACTTCGCCGATGACCCCTGAACTACATACGACCTGAATCCTGTAGAACCAGGGATATATAGGCAACTCATACACTAGGGTGCAACCTAAATCTCTTCAAACCATTTTGCTTGGTCAAAATTGGCCATCATATCTTTACCCGACAACTCTTTCATCCTTCCCGGGTAAAGAGGGGCAAATGTTGATACCCAATTTTCCCTCAAAATATTTTTTTTATTTGCATATATACCGGCAAAATGACTTTTTATAATAATTGGCATTTTTCCATAATCTTTCATATTTTTATTAATTTATTTCCAAATTATTTAGTATTTTATACTCTATAATTATGCCTAAATTGTATTATAAATAATTTTCAAAATATTTCCCAACCCAATATACTATTTTAATCCTATTAGAATTTAATTATTTCATGAATTAGCCAATTTGTGATTATTTATCTATAATTACAGCAATTTTACAATTATAGCCTAATTATACGTTTTGTACCATTTAATTCAAAAATTAGTCATTTTTATATTTTTCAATATTAGTTAATTACCTTAATTTCAGTTACTTAGAATTAATTTCATTTTTTATAATTACTAGCTATTTTATTTAATTATTTATCTATTTTAATGGGTATTTAACTAGTAGCCATTTTTAATTTTCAATTACAGCCTAAACCCAAACCCACCCGATTAAACTAGCTCAATACCCCAATTGAAAGACCCAATTACCCCAGGCCCAATTTCCTTGATCCGCCAGACCCAATACAGGATTTAATCTTGGCAGTTGATCAATTTGATCAACGGTCTGGATTTCCCCTTTCCTAAATTAGACCTAGGACTACCCCCCCCCCCCNCTCATCTCTCTACTCTCTCTTTATCTCTCTAGCTCCCTCTAGAGACTTCCACCCTCTTCACCTCCTACAAGGTCCGTTCATCTTCTCCGGTCGCTTCTTCGCCGGAGGCCATGTAATCCTCACCATCCTCAGGCCTCTCATGGCTCCCTCACGCCGGTGTTGCTGTCTCTAAGGTCTTCAAGAGACCAGGGTCCACTCTCTCACACATTTGACCTGTCTCAGGCCTTCATGGCTCGATCTCCAGTAAGATTTCCATACTTTCCGGTTAGACCTATGGTTTCTAAGCCGGTCTCTCTATTCCTGGGGTATTTTCTTTAAACTCTAATCTCTTCTTCTAAATCTTTTAGATCTGTAACAGATCTGAGAACATTCGAGTTATTTTTGCTTATTTTCATGAAAACCTTTCGATTTTTAAAAGCGTCGCTTCATTTTCCTAATTAGGGTTTCTGGAACTTTTCTTCAAAAACGATTTACTCTGATTTCAAGTGTTATTCTATGATTCATGTTGTTTTTAAATGATTTTTTATTAATTTCTCCCTTAACCTAACTATTTATGATGAAAACCCCTAATTTTTTGGCATTTACTCTTGTGTTAGAGTTCATCTTTGTTGTTTGTATGTTTGATTCTCATGAATATGCTTCGATTAGTTAGAGTATTTTATGACCCCCCCCCCCCAATAACACCCTATTAGAGTCTCTGATTTGGTTCTTTCTATTTACACTATGTTTATGTGTTTTTTCTTGGAAGTTTATATTATTTCCCTTTAAAATTAGTATTATTCCGATTCTTGAATATGTGATTTACTGAGTTGATATTCCTACACTTATTTCCTGCTATTTCTTACCTTATTGTGTGATTGGCCATATTATTTTCTGAATCTACTATTATTTCCTTAATTAGACCTTTATGTATCTACCCCTATTTACTTATTCTGTACCTATATCTTGTTTGAATTATTTCCTTATTTTTTACTGGCTCTCTACCGTTTGAAATGACTCCCTTAATTAAGGGAGGACTTCGATTGAGTTTACGTTAATTGATCCTGAGTTCTTCAATTACTGAACAAATTGATTCTTACCTTATTTTACCTCGCCTTCAAACTGCTATATATATGCTCTCTTCTACTCTCATTAGATAGTCTTCTACACACGAACACACACATTGTTTGACTCTCTCTTACTCACGTACTCTCTACTGTTCTTGATTACCTGCTGTTACTAGTCGGCTGCAAGCCAAGACTAGTTATTCTATTTACTTACTTTTCATTATGTACTTGCTACCTGCCAACTGGTATGTCTTCAATTTATGTTTAAGCTTTAAAAAGATATGTTTTCTTTGGGTATTTCAATTCATCCTATTCCTAATCTGCTTTACTTATGGTTCTGTTGTCCTACTTGCAACTAGTTTTGTATGCTCTGTAGTCTTAGTTCTTAATACCTTTCCCCTTTTTTTCCTCAACATGTTTACTATCCCCTTGCATGTTTCAATAGGATTCTAGTGACGTAAATTTTATAGAATTTCGAGACGTGGGCCCGGGGCTCGGGTTTGGCCGAATTTCAATAATTTTGTATAAATTGAAAGTTTTCGATTGGGTTTTGTTCCTTTAGCGTATATTGATGATGTTAATGTGGTTTTGGTTAGATACAGAGTAATCGGAAGCCAATTTGAGGGGCAAGAGCATCGCAGATTAGTATTGTGGCCCGGTAGAGGTAAGTAATGGCTATAAATCTTCTTCTTAGGGTATGAAACCCCGGACTTCATATTTCTTACTATTTTTAGAATGGCGCACATATCGGATGATGAGTATGTGGCGCGCACTGATTTTTGGATTGGACTTGGTCCTCTCCGCGACAACTATTGAGTTGCGTATTTTACTCTAAATGATATGTGAAATTGTGTTCTAAAGACTATTGCTATATTTGGGTTATAAGCCATGTTTGGGGCCTCGTGCTGACTTTTTTAGACCCCTTGGTTAGCCTAGTTCCACGATAGTTACCATCACGGCCGGTTTGGGATTTGGGGTCATGACAAGTTGGTATCAGATACTAGGTTACATAGGACTCAACGATTATGAGCAGTTTTAGTAGAGTCTTGCGGATCGGTACAAAGACGTCTATACTTATCTTCGAGAGGCTTCAGAACCCTTAGGAACTATCTCATTTTTATTGAATTCTGTCGTGCCATTTTATTGATTCTGGAAGTCTAAACTTCTGTTGTTTCCTTCTCTCACAGATGGTGAGGAATCGCGCTACCGATCAGGATGATCATCCACCAGCTAGATCAGCGAGGGGTCGAGGCCGTGGTAGAGGTAGGGGCCAGCTCGTGCAGCAGCCAGAGCAATGCCAGTTGATCCCCTTACTTTTTAGGATCAAATTCCCGCCGCAGATGCTCCAGCGGAAGATGCTCAGTCACTGGCAATGCCTATTGTTATTCCGAGTCTTCAGGAGACCTTAACTCAGATATTGACTGTGTGCACCACCCTTGATCAAGCAGTTGCCGCTACTTCTCAGGCTGGGGGAGGCAGTCAGACTCCAGTTGTCCGGACACCTAAGCAGGCTACTCAAGGCCAGCAGACACCGGGGGCGGGTCCAGCCCAGCCGGTTGCTCCAGTTCGGGACTTCGTGGTTCCGACTATGCTAGATGATGAGCAGCGCAGACTAGGGAGGTGTAGTATACTACAGCCTCCGACATTCAGTGGTGCTGAGGGCGAGGATGCCCAGGGTTTTCTAGATATGTGTCAGAGGATGTTGCGTACTGCTGGGATTTTGGAGACCAGTGGGGTCTCATTTGCTACTTTTCAGTTCTCTGGTGCTACTTACACTTGGTGGGAGCCTGTTGGTTCAGCACCCCTCACCTGGTAGCTGTTCTCCACTATCTTATTGGAGAAGTATGTACCCCAGTCTCACAAGGAGGAGCAGCACAGGCATTTTGAGCAGCTATGCCAGGGGGAGCTGGAGCTATCAGTGATACATTATGAGATGCGGTTTTCGGAGTTGGCTCGTCATGCTACCGAGTTTGTCCCTACTGATAGGGAAAGGGTTAGGAAGTTCGTGGATGGCCTCACTTATCAGCTCCGCCAATTTATGACTCGGGAGAGAGTATCAGATGCTACATTCGAGCAGGTTGTTGATATTGCTCGAGATATCGAGTCGGTTTGCCACCAGGAATGGGAGGAGAGGGAGGACAAGAGGCCTCGTGAATCGGGCAATTCTAGTGGTGCTCCTTCTAGGGTGCAGTTTCAGCATGGTAGAGGTCATTCATTCAGGCCTCCTCAATCAGTCCGCCCAGCCTATAGTGGTGCATCTTCGGGGCATGGTCCCCGCGGTTCTCATCCAGGCCGTTCTTCATTCGATGCCCTACCAGCTCATAGTGCAGCTCAAGCACCACTAGTTCAGAGTTCTTCTATGCATTAGTCTTCTAGTGGCCATTGTGGTGCTAGGGGTTTCTATCAGTCCCCGTCTCCAGCTCTAGGGAGTTGCTTTGAGTGTGGAGAGTTTGGGCACATGCGGAGGTAGTTTCCCCGTCGTCCCGGTGGTTCTTCTCAGAAGAGGGGCTAGCCCTCGACTTCAGTCCCAGTTACTTCACCACCCACCCAGGCAGTCAGGGGTGGTAGTCAGTCAGCTAGAGGCCGCCCTAGAGGGGGAGGTCGAGCAGGTGGAGGTCAGGCCTGTATGTACGTATTTCCAGCTAGGCCAGATGCTATGGCCTCAGATGCAGTGATCACATGTATTTTCTCAGTCTGTTGCCGAGATGCTTTGGCTTTATTTGACCCTGGTTCTACATAGTCATATTTTGCGTATTTTCTGGATATGCCCCGTGAGTCTTTAGTTACCTCTGTTTATGTGCCAACTCCTGTGGACGATACTATTGTTGTGGACCGTGTGTATTGGTTGTGTGTGATATTTATAGGGGATCTGGAGACCTGAGTAGACCTATTGTTACTCATGTTGTTCTTGATTGTCACGCTAAGACAGTGATCTTAGCTATGCCGGGGTGTCCGAGGGTTAAGTGGAGAGGTTCTTCTGAGTATATGCCTAGCAGGGTGATTTCCTACTTTAAGGCTCAGCGCATAGTTGAGAAGTTCTGTCTTATCTGGCTTTTGTGAGGGACGTCAATGGTGAGGCTCCTGCTATTGATTCGGTTCCTATGGTCCGTGACTTTCGGACGTGTTTCCTGCAGCCTACCGGGCATGCCACTTGACAGGGACATTGATTTTGATATTGACTTGGTATCAGGCACCCAACCTATTTCTGTTCCACCTTATCGTATGGAACCAGCAGAGCTAAAGGAATTAAAGGAGAAGCTTCAGGAACTCCTAGCTAAGGGGTTCATTCGGCCTAGTGTGTCACCTTGGGGTGTACCGGTATTGTTTGTAAAGAAGAAGGATGGTTCTATGCGTATGTGTATTGATTATCAGCAGTTGAACAGAGTTACGGTGAAGAACCGGTATCCGTTGTCTCGTATAGATGATTTGTTTGATCAGTAAAAGGGTGCCAGGGTATTTTCCAAGATTGACTTGCGTTCCCGTTATCATCAGTTGAAGATTCGGGGACTAGACATCCTGAAGACTGCTTTCAGGACTAGATATAGTCATTGTGAGTTTCTGGTTATGTCTTTTGGGCTGACCAATGCTCCAGCATCCTTTATGCACTTGATGCACGACATATTTCGGCCTTATCTGGACTCTTTCGTCATCGTGTTTATTGATGATATCTTGGGGTATTCCCGATCTCGGGAGGATCATGAGCAGCATTTGAGAGCTGTGCTTCAAACCTTGAGGGAGAAGACATTGTATGCAAATTTTTGAAGTGTGAGTTCTGGCTTGATTCAGTAGCGTTCTTGGGGCACGTGGTGTCCAGTGAGGGTATTCAGGTTGACCCAAAGAAGATAAAGGCAGTGCAGAGCTGGCCTAGACCGTCACCACCTACCGAGATTCGTAGTTTCCTTGGTTTGGTAGGGTACAACCGCTGTTTTGTAGAGGGATTTTCATCTATTGTTGCACCTATGACCAGACTGAACCAGAAGGGTGCTCAGTTCAGGTGGACTGAGGAGTGTGAGGAGAGCTTTCAGAATCTCAAATCAGCTTTGTCTACAGCTCCGGTATTGATTTTTCCTACGGGTTAAGGTTCTTATATAGTTTATTGTGATGCCTCAAGAGTTGTCCTTAGAGCTATTTTGATGCAGGATTGTAGGGTGATCGCCTACGCGTCCAAACAGTTGAAGGTGCACGAGAAGAATTATCCAATGCACGATCTTGAGCTAGCAGTTATCGTTCACGCCTTGAAGATTTGGCGTCATTATTTTTACGGAGTGCATTGTGAGATTTTCACTGATCACCGTAGTTTTGCTTCTCAAGGAATATGATTTCACTATTTTATATCATCTGGGGAAGGACAATGTAGTGGCCGATGCCCTGAGTCGCATAGCGGAGAGTTTGGGAAGTCTAGCCTACCTTCCAGTAGAAGAGTGGCCATTAGCACTTGATGTTCAGGCTTTAGTGGGTCAGTTGGTGAGATTGGATCTATCAGCGCCTCCGCGGGTATTGTCTTGTGTAGCCTCCAGGTCTTCTCTTTATGATCAGATTAGAGCACGCCGGTATGATGATCCACACTTGCTCGTTCTTCGGGACAAGGTCCATCGCAGTGATGCCAGGGATGTGGTTATTGGTGATGATGGGGTCATGAGGATGAAGGGCCGGGTTTATGTGCCCAATGTGGATGGACTTCGAGAATTGATTTTGGCTGAGGCCCATAGTTTGTTGTATTCCATCCATTCGGGTGCCGCAAAGATGTATCAGGATCTGCGGCAGCATTATTGGTGGAGGTGGATGAAGAAAGATATTGTTGAGTTTGTGGCTGGGTGTCCCAACTGTCAGCAGGTCAAGTATGAGCACCAGAGACCAGGTGGATTGCTTTAGAGACTTGATATTCCGGAGTGGAAGTGGGAGCGGATCA
The DNA here is from genome assembly GCA_005239525.1 of Nicotiana knightiana. NCBI lineage: Eukaryota > Viridiplantae > Streptophyta > Magnoliopsida > Solanales > Solanaceae > Nicotiana > Nicotiana knightiana. Next base: position 20,314 of record ML378750.1, read on the forward strand.
TCATGGACTTCGTAGTTAGGCTCCAAAGTTTGATGCTATATGGGTTATTGTGGATCGACTGACCAAGTCCGCGCACTTCATTCCTATTGGTACTACTTATTCTTCGGAGCGGTTAGCTGAGATTTATATTAGGGAGATTGTCCGATTGCATGGGGTTCCAGTTTCTATCGTTTTTTACAAAGGTACTCAGTTCACATCTCAATTTTTGAGAGCCGTACAGAGAGAGTTGGGTACTCAGGTCGAGTTGAGCACATCATTTCATCCTCAAACCGACGGGCAGTCGAAGCGTACTATTCAGATTTTGGAGGATATGTTGCATGCCTATGTCATTGGTTCATAGGATAATTTCTGCCACTCGCAGAGTTTGCATATAATAATAGTTATCAGTCGAGTATCCAGATGGCTCTATATGAGGCTTGATATGGTAGGAGGTGTAGATCTCTGGTTGGCTGGTTTGAGCCGGGCGAGGTTACGCTATTGGGCACATACCTGGTTCAGGATGTGTTGGGTAAGGCGAAGTTGATTCAGGAGCGGCTTCACACGGCGCAGTCTAGGCAGAAAAGCTATGCGGACTGGAAGGTCTGGGATGTGTCTTTCATGGTTGGGGAGAAGGTGTCACCCATGAAGGGTGTTATGAGGTTTGGGAAGAGGGGAAAGCTGAGTCCCAGGTTCATTGGGCCATTTGAGGTGCTTCAGAGGATTGGGGAGGTGGCTTATAGACTTGCCTTGCCTCCCAGTTTATCGAGTATTCATCTAGTGTTTCATGTTTCGATGCTCCGGAAGTATGTTGGTGACCCATATCATGTTTTGGACATCAACACGGTTCAGCTCCAGGGTGATATGTCATATGAGGTAGAGCCAATGGCTATTTTGGGTCATCAGGTCAAAAAACTGAGGTCTAAGGATATAGCTTCAGTGAAGGTTCAGTGGAGGGGACAGCCGGTGGAGGATTCCACCTGGGAGACCAAGCGGGAGATGCGGAGCAGATATCCTCACTTATTCGAGACTCGAGGTATGTTTCTAGACCCGTTCGAGGACGAACATTTGTTTAAGAGGGGGAGGATGTAACGACCCGGTCGGTCGTTCCGTGATATTAGCCCCGTTTTCCCCATTTTTACTTTATTGTATGTTTCTTAGCCTATTTATGTGGTGTTGGGTCGATTGGTTCGGGTTCGGAGTGGTCGTGGTGAGAATTGAGACATTTAGTCTCTTAAATTATCTTAATAGTTGAAAAAGTCAATTGGGAGTTGACTTATTGGTAGACGACCTTGGAATGTGGATTTTATGTCTCGTATAGCTTTGTTAGGTGATTTGGAACTTAGGAATGTATTCGGAATGAAGTTTTGATGTTCGGTGTAGAATTAGGCTTGAATTGGCGAAAGTTAGTTTTTGGAAATTTTCGGTCGGCAGTGGAAAATAATCTATCGGGGTCGGAATAGAATTTCGGAAATTGGAACAAGTTCTTAATGTCATTTTGGATATGTTTGCAAAATTTCAGGTCAATCAGATGTGTTTTGGTTGGTTTCGGCGTCATTGACGAAATTTAGAAGTTTCAAAGTTCATAGGCTTGAATTTAATGTAATTTTGGTTTTTTTGTGTTGTTTTTGGTGTTTCGAAGGCTCGATTAAGTTTGAATGATGCTATGGGGTGTGTTGGTATATTTGGTTGGGGCCCCGAGGGGCTCGGGATTGATTTCGGATGGTTATCGGAGGTTTGAACTTAGGAAATTTCAGCAAATAGCTGCTGGTATTAATTTACTGGTGTGGCCGCACCTGCGGATGGGTAGCCGCAGGTGCATGACCACAGGTACGAAGGTCCTTTCGCAGGTACGAAAAGAGGTCAGGAAGGAGGAATCTATAGGTGCGAAGCATGGGCCGCACATGCAAAGCCGCAAGTGCGAAAAAGGACTCGCAGGTGCGAGAATTGGACTGTTAGTGGGATTTCGCAGGTGCGCACCTGGGACCGCAGGTGCGGGTCTGCAGGTGCGAAGAATTGTCCGCAGGTGCAGATTAATTGGTCAGAAAATATAAATAGGTGCCTCTGCGAAATTTTGGTCATTTCTTCCATTGTTGCATGCGGGTTGAGCTTGTTTCAGAGCAAATTGAAGGGGGAATTCGAAGGTCTTCAGTGGAGGTAAGTTCCCAGATGGTAAAACTCGTTTCTATGTTATTTTATTATGGATTAGGATTGAAATTTGAGGAATTAAAGTAGAAAAGTTGAGAAGAATGGGAGGAAAAATTTGGAATTCTTTTGGTGATTTGAGTGGGCAATTGTGGTTCGATTATGATGTTTTTGGTATGTATAGAATCGTGGGAAGATGAGGATTCTAGTGATATAAATTTTATAGAATTCCAAGATGTGGACCTGGGGCTCAGGTTTGTCGAATTTTGTATAAATTGAATGTTTTCGATTGAGTTTTTTTCCTTTAGCGCATATTGACGATGTTAATCTGGTTTTGGTTAGATTTGGAGCAATCGGGAGCCAATTTGAGGGGCAATAGCATCGCGGATTAGTATTGTGGCCCGGTAGAGGTAAGTAATGGCTATAAATCTTCTTCTGAGGGTATGAAACCCCGAACTTCATATTTCTCACTATTTTTAGAATGGTGCACATAATGCATGACGAGTATGTGGCGCGCACTGATTTTTGTATTGGACTTGGTCCTCCCCGAGGCAACTATTAAGTTGCGTATTTTACTCTAAATCATATGTGAAATTGTGTTCTAAAGACTAATGCTATATTTGGGCTATAATCCATGTTTTGGGCCTCGTGCTTACTTATTTAGATCCCTGGGGGATTTCTACTGTTATTTCCTCACTGTTGATTTATGATTTACACTCAGTCATATTGTGCTTAACTGTTTTCGAAAGTCAGCCTTATTTACACTGTTTTGAGATATGAAAAATGATGTTTTGGGTAGAGTACCCCGTTTTACTGATACGCCCGAGGGGCTTTTGAGAGGTTCTGACTGAGTGAGGCCGAGGGCCTGATTTTGAGGATATGATACGCCACGAGGTGGCTTGATATTAGCGCGTGGGCTGAAGCAGCCCCTCCGGAGTCTGTACACACCCCTAGTGAGCGCAGGTACCTACTGAGTGCGAGTGCTGAGTGCTTAGTGATGAGTGATTCGGAGGCATGAGTGACAGTGAGGTTGCCCGAGGGGCTGATACTGAGTGGCTGTGATGTGCTGAGTGATGTTTCTTCCCGAGGGGCGATTTATGGTTCATGTTTTTGCCGAGGGACTACTTATGATTTATTTCATTTTACACTAAAATCTTTCGGTTAATTTTTTTAATTCTGAAATTGCCGGAAAACACATTTTTCAAAAGATTATCTGAAGTTGGCTTTTAAGGCAGGTTGATTTCATATATCTATGTATATACTGTTGGAAAGAAAGGTTGTGTATATTGTGAACTGATGATATTGATTTTTATGTGTTTCTTGCCGCTTAGACTTGATTTATTTTCATTACTACTGAGTTGGCGTACTCACATTACTCCCTGCACCCCTATAAGCAGATACATGTGCTGATACTGAGCATTAGCCATCTATTCCGTGCGGAGCCGGAGTTTGGGATATAGAGGTAGTTGTTCAGCGTCCGCAGCATCTCTGTTTTCCCTTCTTATGTTGTATCTTGTTATTCGTTCGGAGGTTTTGTATTATAATAGTATACCTTTTGGCATATTTCTTAGATGCTCATAGCATGTTGACTCCGGGTTTTTTGGGGATGGTTAGATTGTTTAACTATTTATTTGCCTAATGGATTCAGTAATTCTATACACTTTTATGAAATGTTGAAAAATGGTTGGGATTTTGGAAAGAAACTGTAATTATGTGATTATTGGTTAGCCTACTTCCACGATAGGTGCCATCACAGACGGTTTAGGATTTGGGGTCGTGACAATTGTATTCATTTATACATGTACATTGAGCCATGACCAGACGGTGTTATATATGCATATATATGTGTATATATATATATATATATATATGTATATTGGATATGGGAAAAGGTCATAGCATTATATACGCACCACCACCTGATCAGCTAGTATATGTTGATGATTTGCCCCCAGTGTCCGAGATGATATGATGGGATGCCATCAGAGGCTTGATGATGTTATGAACACATGTACCTATGCACGACATGACATTCATACGCACATGCATGACACTAGAAGTATTTCATGATTTAAAGAATTATCCAGACTTACAGTTTGAGTCATTTACTCTATATTTCTTCCATGTTTGTTATGTACTTATTTATGTGCCTTACATACTCGGTACATTATTCGTACTGACCTCCTTGTTTTCCTGGGGACGCTGTGTGTCATGACCGTAGGTTCCGATAGACAGGTCGAGAGTCCTCCAAGTAGGCGATCAACTCAGCGAAAGATGTGGGTGCTCTAAATTTTCTCCGGAGTTGCTTATTTGGTTAGTGTGATTTAAATGTGTATTGATTGGTATGGCGGGCCTCTGTCCCGACCTTTATGACAATTATGTATCCTTAGAGGCTTGTAGACAGATGTCATGTCCGTAAAAGATTCTATGGACGTGTCGGCCTACGTTCAACGTACGAGTAGTTATTTTGATTTTAGAGGCCCATATGTCTTTTGTATAAGTTGGTATTACATGTTGTATTCTACCTATTTCATGGCAGCCTCTCCGACTCAGCTATCTATGATAGTATGATACGAAAAGATATGTTATATTGGTACTCGGTTGAGTAAGGTATCGGGTGCCCGTCGCGGCCCATTGATTTGGGTCGTGACAGAAGTGGTACCAGAGTAGTTCTGTCCTAGGGAGTCTACAAGTCGTGTCTAGTAGAGTCTTGTTTATGGGTGTGTCGTGCACCACACTTATAAGCAGGAGGCTGTAGGGCATTTAGGATTGTCACTCTTTCTTCTTACTCTAGATTGTGTGGTAGAGCTCAGTTGTAAGAACTCAATTTCCTAAACTCTATCTTATTCATAGTACGACGATGCCTATATCCAGAAAGACGGTTGGTAAGGGATTGAATACGGTTGTGGAAGAGTTGAGTCAGAGGAACTCAATTTTGCATCATGTTTATAATGAGTAAATGTAAGGTCTCCAGCAGATCATGTGCATACTAAGACGTGTGAGCTTTTGGAAAAGGAGCCCTAAGGCATGAATATCTATCCACCCCTATGGTGAAAGGCAATGAGAGATTCAGAAGATAAATACAAGTTTCAACAAGTAAAAGAAGCAAGATGAAGAAGGGTACGAGGTGCCAGTTAATGAAGATTATCATTATTTACCATTCAGGACGGGATATATAAGCATTTTGAGTTACCTTCAACAGTGGCAGAGGTATGTACAATTGGCCACACACATCTCATGTATGCCATATGGAAGCTAACAGAAGTAGTTTAAGAGAAGGACAAAATATCAGGATATGGTTGGGGTTAGAGTGACCCAAAATGTTTGATGGATTGTTTGTATTAGTAGACGTTTCCGAAAGATATTGAAAAAGTGCTAATAAATATCTTTGTGAGACACCTAGATGGTGAAGTCTAAAATAGCACAGCTAGATATAAGTACTATAAAGATAGACATTGGAAGCCTTGAAGGGATAAATATTACCTTAGTATGGCTCTTGTCCCTAGTAGAGCGAGAATGCTATGCAACCCGAAGATCCAGTAGATGAAGCAAGGGGAGATAAAAGAAAAAGAATGTCTTGTTGAAATTTTCAAAAGAAAGTGATAGGTAGAAATATTAGCAGGGAAATAAGAAGAGAGATAAGAAAGCATTATGAGTAAGGTGTGATAAATGGATGACAACAGTATATCAAAAAAAATAATGAAAATGACAGTATTACGTAGTCTATAGTCAAGTGAAGGAATAAACGAGAGGTGATAGGACTTGAGACAACAAAAGAGTATATGCCATAAAGTCATATCCTTATTTTGAGAATAAGTTCGTGACTCTAGCGTGATCACCAGAAGGAAAAGTTAGTCCTCAGAATAAGAGAAATCAGTATGGGCTGGTGAACAAGATAAACTAAACATGAATTAGGGACTGAGTGATTTGATAATAGTCGGCATCATGAGAATTTCAGAGATTGTGTTTCGATGAGAGTAGAATGGACGACAGAAGAATAACCTTTAAAGGTCATTCAGGAAGACGCTTTCCGAAAGTAAGAAGAAGGATTTCCGCAAGGCGAGTAAGGGTCATCAATGATGTGAAAATACGCCAAAAATGAAGAGGTAAAACATTTATATGTAGATTATCGTAGCACTAAATCTTAGTACTCCCCTAAAGGGGGAATATGGAGTGATATGACATTAAGTCAGAATTAAGTGGTTCTAGTAACTGTGAAATGGTAAAGGAAGAATGCGATAAAAATGAGAAAAGGATGAGATTGCACTCATTTAAAGCATACAGATATGCTACGATTCCATAACATTATGCAAGCACGACGTCAAGGAGAGGAAGTGAGGGTTCTGGCCCGGGATGTTTTTGATAAACAATGAGCCAGTGCGAGAAGTAAGTTAAGACAAAAGGAGTAAACCAAGAAAAATTACGTGAAATATTAATATGAGAATGGGCCAACGAGTAATTAGTAGTTGATTCAGGAAGATCCTAGTTATGGCTAGACAGGTGGTTACCGACGAAACAATAGATCGTGCAAGGTATACATAGTAAAACCCAATATAGTTAATTCAGCCTCGCAGTAATATCACTGTAGTACTTGAGATATATTCAGATAGGAGTCGGGGTAGTTAAAGGTACCGTATGAATGTTACAGGAATAAAAGAGAATGCCACTAGAAAAACAATCAAAACATCAGCTCAGAAGCAACCCTACAAGTACAAGGGCGTGGAGGTAAGTAATTATGGACAATTATAGGCGAGGACGGACATCAAAAATTATGTCGAATATACAATGTAATAAGCTCACAGCTTTACAAGAGTCAGAGGGTCCTCCCTAAGTACTACAATGAAAGACTAGATGAGGAGATAAGGAAGAAGGCTTCAACCTAAGCATAATAGTTCATAGAAGAAATGGTCTTGAAATAGCAGTCTTACTACAACATTGTATGCACTATATAGGAAAGTGGCACCTATCGTGGCTAATGAATGAGAAGTAAGGTCAAAAGTAATATTCGAGATCATATGAGTTGCACAAAAACTCCAGCATGCATGGAAACTAAGATATGTTAAGTATGTACGCAACAAGGGGGCAGAAAGACCAGGAAAAGTAATAGCTTACGATTAAAGAAAGCTAAGATGGAAAGAAAGGAATTATTCGACCAATGATCCAGAGTTGGTTACATTATGAACATACTTAAGGGTTAGTATTATCCATGCAGCATATATGTTGACAACCATACAGCCGTAGAAGGTTCCAGTATAAGTTAAAAGGAAGAATTGAGCCCAGGTCTTAAATAAAGGATTGAATTGCTAAAGGATTGTACCATGGATATTCCATAGCGCCATGAAAGGATAAAAGTAATAACTAACACCATGAGTCGCAGATCAAAAGATAGCTTAATCCTGCATAAAGGTTGATTAGACGAAAGAGGAAACCAAAGAGTTACATCAATTACGTAAATCAGGAGTTTGATTATTGAACCCAGAAAAATTATGGACATAGTGATTGAGAACACTGCAGAGTCACTCTTAATATTAGAGTTCCAGTTAGAAAAGTACCAGCTTCATAAGAAGTTAGTAAGAAGCTCCCACCGGATTGTGTATGCACCAGAGGTGCAAGGATTATAATATAGCTTCAAGTTATAGACGTGAATTATACCTATGTGAAAGGGAAATCATGAAAGACATAGAAGATATGATGCAAGGTTTTAAGGTAAGTAAGGTAAATATGAACAACATACGAGATACTCAAATCCAGAAGGTTGTGAACAGTCCATACTTCAGATAGAAGGGTTAAAGGATTTAGACTTATACATATAGGATATGCAATGAGAGAAAGCTGGAATTTGGTAGCATACCTCAGCAACAATAAATCGAAGTAAGAGTTATGGTATAGTAAGACCTGCTAAATATTTGTAAGTTCAACAAAGTATCGAGCGAAGAACTTTAGTATACCCATAGATGCCCAGAGGGACATCTTATTAAGCTCCGTATATGTTGAAAAAGTGAGGCCTAGAGATTCGCTAAAATATGGAGGAAAAGGATAGAAGAGTCGCATTGGTGCACTTACAAGGTCAGAAGTACAGGCTGCATGAAGGAAGGTAGCAACAGGAGTGTATACGGCTAAAATCGAAGAGCCCGATTTTACGGTCATTACGATACTCGAAAGGCTCGAAGGCTCGAGTTTTGGCATCGAGGGGGCATATCGAAGGCCCTCGACCTCGAGGAAGTGCAAATCGAAGATCAACGTTGAAAGGCCGGAAATCCTCAAAGGGCATGTGGTTAAAGCTGACAAAATACACAAAATAGTACAAGCCCGAACCGAGAAATTAAATGGTTGTACCAGCCATCTCTCTTTGCATTAATTACACATGTACTATGTTGGGATCCCCCCCCCCCC
>ML378750.1:28931-58877 GCA_005239525.1 Nicotiana knightiana
TATGTTGGGATCCCCCCCCCCCCATATATAAAGGGGAACCTTGTCACTTTGTAACACACATGATACTCAATACACAAGACTAAGAACATTCTCTGCCATCTAACTCAATCATTCTTCACACTAGTCTCATTGATTTACTGTCTTTCATTTTATTGTTCATTAATTGTTCTTCATTCATTATTCGTTATTGATCATAAAGAGGCCATCTTAGAGGCCTTCAGCACTGTCGAATCACTTTCGACCTCCCATTATCGAGCCCTTGAGCTCGACCTCGAGGCACATTCAGGCCGACCTCGAGACCTTGTCTCTCCGCCGCTCGGTTTGCATTATCTTGTTATTCTTCGCTTTTATTTCGTTTTTTCACCTCTCACTTAGCATCTATTGCCTAAACAACCGGTATTAAAATAGATCACGTATTTTTAGAACCACAAAATTAAATATAATTATAAATACCATTTTCAAGGTAAACAGTTTGGCGCCCGCCGTGGGGATGAAAATAATAATGATTATTTTAGTGCTGGTTTTCTAAAAACCCAATTTATTCTTTACACTTTTTCTTGCCCCTGAATCTTCAATGTCAGGTGACAAGATGTCTAACTCAGTAAATGGACATGAAAACAACGGCCCTAAGGATCATGGAGAGAACGGTGCAGCTACTTCAGGTACCAGTGTACCACCACAAAACCCTGAGGGGGCACCTATGCAAATCCACATCGTGAAGGCTCGCGCAACGCTCAACATGTCGATGTAAGCTCTCATACAGACGAAAGTGTGCATGAGGGAGAACATCATGAAGCACAGAGATCCCCTGCTCAAAAGGAAAGAGAAGTTAACCTTCATGTCATTTTTGAGATATTGCAAGCACAACAAGTGGCTATTGCTCAGCTGCAAAGCCATCAAAAAACTCCAAGCACAACGCCACCAGAAACGGCTCCTCGAGGTGAACAGGCACCGGAGAGGTCAAGCAACAACGGGTCAGCAGCCAACCCCGCTATTATGAAGATGCTCGAGTACCTCACAAAAAGAATCAAATCGGGTGAAAAGAAGATAGAATCCAACGACAAAAGGTGGTGACCAATAACTCAAGGGTCAATCAGATCACGGGCGCACTGCCGATTCTTAAGGGTGTAGATTCAAAGAAGTTCATGCAAAATCCATTCCCATCGAGTGCGGCTTCAAAGCCCATCCTGAAGAAATTCAGAATGCCCGATCTCCCGAAATAACACGAGACCTCGAACCCCAATGAGCACATTATTGCCTAAATTTGTGCTGTGAAAGAGAATGACCTAAGAGATGACGAGATTGAATCAGTTCTGTTGAAGAAATTCGGAGAAAAACTATCCAAAGGGGCCATGATGTGGTATCATAACCTACCCCCAATCTCGATAGATTCATTTGCCATGATGGCGGACTCCTTTGTAAAGGCACATGCTGGTGCGATCAAGATCGCTAGAAGGAAAGCTGATGTCTTCAAAATCAAACAAAGACAGAACGAGATATTGAGGGAGTTCGTATCCCGCGTCCAACTAGAACGAATGGAATTACCACCGGCCTCCGACGATTGGGCGGTGCAAGCCTTCACTCAGGGCTTGGATGAGCGAAGCTCGACAGCTTCGACGCAGCTCAATCAAAACTTAATCGAGTACCCCGCCGTGGTTTGGGTAGATTTGCACAACATGTATCAATGAAAGATCAGGGTCGAGGCTTCCAGAGAGAGAGCCAAGGCTTAACAAGGAAAGGTATTTCAACCATACATAGAGAATCAGAGAAATATCCCAAGGAGTAACATACCTCGAATTGATCAAAGGATGGACTGAGGTACAAAATGTTCATATCATAATCCTTAAGCAATTCTAACCATCGTCGTTGCCTTAAATTCAACTCCATCTGCTTGAACAAATATTGGAGACTCTTATGGTCTGAGAACACGTCCACATGGACCCCATACAAATAATGCCGCCAGATTTTTAATGCAAACACAACTGCTGCGAGTTCTTAATCATGCGTCGGATAATTCTTCTCGTGATTCTTGAGTTGTCTGGAAGCATAGGCTATAACCTTCCATGTTGCATCAACACACATCCCAAACCAACCCTTGAAGCATCACAGTAAACCAAAATTCCCTCCGTCCCTTCTGGAAAAGTCAACACCGGTGCCGAAGTCAATCTTGATTTCAATTCCTAAAATCTCTTCTCACAAGCGTCGGACAATTGGAACTTAATTGCTTTCTACGTCAATTTAGTCAATGGGGAGGCGAGGGTAGATAATCCCTCCACAAACCTTTGATAATACCCAGCTAGACAAGAAACTGTGAATCTCTGTCGGGGTCGTTGGTCTAGGCCAATCCTTCACCGTTGTGATCTTCTAGGGATCAACCTTAATCCCTTCTCTGGAAACAACATGACCCAAAAATGCGACTGACTCCAACCAAAATCCACATTTTGAAAACTTGGCATACAATTGGTTTTGATGAAGAGTCTGCAGAACTACCCTAAGGTGATTAGCATGATCTTCCTGACTTCGCGAACAAACAAGGATGTCGTCAATGAAGACAATCACAAAGGAGTCAAGAAACGGTTTGAAAACCTGATTCATAATATCCATGAAAGTCGTCGGAGCGTTGGTCAGTCCAAAGGACATTACCAAAAATTCAAAATGGCCATAACGAGTTTTGAAGGCGGTCTTAGGAATATCCTGCTCTCTAATCTTCAACTAGTGATACCCTGACCGTAAATCAATTTTGGAGAAAAACCTCGCGCCCTGCAATTGGTCGAACAAATCATCTATCCAAGGCAATGGATACTTGTTTTTGATAGTGACTTTGTTGAGCTGCCGATAATCAATACACATCCGAAGCGACCCATCCTTCTTCCTGACGAAAAGAACTGGAGCGCCCCACGGCGACACACTCAGCTGAATGAACCCCTTCTCTATCTTTCAACTGCTCTTTTAACTCCTCAACTCTTCTGGCGCCATTCTGTATGGTGCAATAGATAATGGGTGCGTATCTGGAGATACATCAATCCCGAAATCGATCTCTCTATCTGGAGGAATCCTTGGAAGCTCGTCTGGAAATACTTCAAGAAACTCATTCACGATTGGGACAGACTCGGGGGCAAACACTTCTGAAATGGTATCCGCAACCCGCACCAAGTGATAAACACACCCCTTTTTAATAATCTTCGAGGCCTTAAGGTAGGAAATAAACCTACCCTTGGCACCACATCATTCCCTTTCCACTCAATAACTGACTCATTAGGAAACTCTAGTCTCATAATTCTGGTTCGGCAGTCGAGTCTAACAAAGCACGAGTAAAGCCAATCCATTCCCATGATAACATCAAAATCTACCATCCCAAGTTCGATAAGATCGGCCGTGTTATCTCGACCACACACCGTAACAACAAAATTCCTATAGACTCGTGCGGCTGTAATGGAATCACCAACAGGAGTCAACATAGAGAACGACTCATGAAGTTGTTTGGGTTCTATCCCAAAATTTGAAGCAATAAATGGGGTAACATAAGACAAGGAGGACCCCGGATCAATAAGAGCATAAACACCAAGTGCTTGAACAGTTAGAATACCTGTAATAACATCTAGAGAAGCCTCCGCACTCTGGCGACCACTCAAAGCATAGAAACGACTGGGTCCATCTCTACCTCGTACTCCATCCCTAACTGCACCACGCCCTGTTTGAGCTGGAGGACGCACTGAAGATGCGGCGACTGAAGAACCGGATGGCTGAGCAAAACCACTACCCATGCCCTGAATGGGTGTACGGCAATCCCGCTGAAGATGACCTCTCACCCCACACCCGTAGCATACTGGGATATCCATGTAACAATTCTCGATATGGAACCTCCCACACTTAGGGCACGGAGCCCTCCTCTACTGCTGGAACCTCCCTCTTGGACGACCGGACTGATGGGGCCCCCTACTTTCTGATCCTGGTCCCCAGCAACTGCTCCACTGATAACGGTGCACTGATGGTGGTGCACTGGATGAGGACTGAGCATAAGACTGGGATGGCCCTGATGGTCCTCTCCCCTGAACTGGTCTCCCTCCTCCAACTGAACTCCCCGAGTGGCCCGCTGACCGGGCCCTGCGGATACTCTCCCTCTCCGACCTTATTTTAAATTTTCTAGCCTCTGTGTCCTGGGCGAATCCCACTATCTTACCATAATTCGTGTCTGAGTGTAAGGCAGTTGTAGCAGCTTCATTCACAACCAAGGGACTGAGGCCCTGAACAAACCGTCTAACTCTAGCATCCATAGTTGACACTAACTGAGGAGCCTACTTGGACAACCTCACGAAATCCATGTGCTACTCCCACACACTCATATTACCCTGCTTAATAACCTCAAACTCCATAGCACGGGCTGCCATAGTCTCGGCAAGCAAGAAGTGATCCATGAAAGCATCAACGAACTCATCCCATCTCGCCGGAGGACTTCCCTCCCTACTGGAATTCTCCCACATCTCGAACCATGAATACGTTTCTCCCCTCAGCCTGTAAGATGCTAACTCAACCCCCGCTATCTATGTAGCCTTTATAACCCAAAGCGTCTTGTACATCTCATCTAGAAAATCCTACGGATCGGCCTCTGGATCAATACCTGAGAACTCTGGAGGGGCCAACCGTAGAAACTGGTCGACTCTGGAACCGGCAAAATCTCCCTGTCCGCAAGAGGGCGCAGGGGCAACATGAGATCTTTGGGCCTGAGCGGCCACTAGCTGTGGAGAGGTCCCCATCGGAAGTAGGGGCAGCATGAGATCTTTGGGCCTGAGCGGCCACTAACTGTGGAGAGGTCCCCATCGGAAGTACCGGGACCTGAAGCTGGAACCGAAGAAGGATCAGGAGTAGGAACACTCTGGTCTGGAACAGAAAGGCCAGGTGGATTCAAGGTCGGGGATTTTCTCTCACCCGCACCGTCGGGTACAGAATTCACAGCCACACTTGGGGTGGCATTGGCGTCTAGGCCGAGTCGATCTCTCTTCTTTGGTGCCATTACTGAAAATTTTGGAACAGAGCACGAGTTAGACAAAAATATTTTCACTTTCCCCTTCACCGCACGATATAGAATAACAATGAAAAGGGTGTTTCCTAAATGTCCATATAGCCCCCTAATTATAGATGTGGTCGACAACACACCGATAAGAAGGGCTCTACTAGACACGGCTCCGAGACATCCTTGGACACTTTAAAAACCTTAGGATCTGATACCAAGTTTGTCACTCCCCAAAGTCAAGGGACGAGACCAGCACCTAACCGGATGAACCCGGTCAAGCGAACCCAATTTTCCTTTCCTATCCAACACACTACCGCGTGATTTCAATGTACATTATTCATGTGAAATAGCCATTTACAACTTAAGCATAAACTTACAACTTGAATCCATTTCTACTTTTTAACATTCCCAACATATGATGCCAAATACTTACAAAATACATACAAAATTTGCCAACGTGGATCACGATTCTGAACCGTACGCTTACTACCCAAAATACACAAGTACATTACCCACATTGTGTCTACGGAGCCTCTATGATTACAAAAGATTTAAATAATACTTACCGGAAACAAGGCCCTGTCTATACCTTACACAACACAATAAACTCAAAATAAGACGACATGAGCCACACGTGGCCCCGGGAGAGGGCTCACCAGAACAGCTGACGGAAAGGAGAGGAGGCACAACTGACGGTGGGCTGAATTACCTGCTGTAAGACCACCTATATTCATATAAGAAAATGTAGCGCCCCCGGCAAAAGGGACGTTAGTACTGTGGAATAGTACTAGTATGTATGAACAAACTTTATCCCAAGTACAATCAAACAATACACCTATAAGAGACAATATTAGAACCGATCAATCAATGCACATGGAAAGAAGCAACAAAAATCAACAAGTTTCACAATCTCTCCTTTTCCCCTTTCAATATCACCATATTCAAGAGTTTCATAGATTTTCAATTCAATAGTGAAAACGATCACATTCCATCCTTATTACCTCGGCCACCCTTATTACCTCGGCCACCCTTATCACCATAACCCATCATCCTTATTACTTCGTGTTGCGGCGCACAACCCGACCCCGCCTGACAATTTAAATTCACAACAACAACCACAAACAATTATATCACAAGAATCATCATTTCAAGGAACACAAGTTCATATCAGCAATTTATTTATTTGGGCCCAAGGCACCATAATTCTCACCAAACAGTAATTCATGTACACGGTATTGCCATAATCGTTCAACTCATTTACATCATTTCACAATAACCTTTTTCATTACTTTCCACGCACGACTTCTAGCCATTATATACATTCCCACACTTGGGCACATCAAAAATCTTTTATTCATTAACACATACTTTCACATCGATACCCTCGAGCATTTACAAGCTTTGCACATAATAAGATAGGCACATCAAAACACCTTTCACAACCTCACATAGCACGGTAGTATGACAATCAACTAGGACAATCAGAGAACATAATCTTACATCTCAACACATTTGAACAATAAATTCACATACTTCAAACAAGGCACACATGCCGTATGCTCGGACCCAACAAGAGGATTCTACAAAGGTTAAAGTTAGCCATACATACCTCGAATCGGGATTTTTCCTTAATCTCTATCTCAAATCACCTGACCTTCTAGCACCTTCAATCTAATTCACAATGCGGCACATTTAAACTTAGAATTAGAAATCATGAACATGTCTTGAAATCATTTGAGCTTTCTATCAAACACTAGGTGTTCCTTTAAATTAAATAACCCCTTTTTTTAGTGAAAGGTTACTCCAACCTATTTTCCTTTACTAGATTATGATAAATTGGGTACATGCATGCAAGATTCTTAACCCCATCTTTATGAACTATCCTACCCATGTTTCATTTTAACAAAAATCTAGAAATTAAGGTTAATGGGGTAGAAGCTTACCTCTTAGAGTGAAGAAATTTGTGTCATACTTGATTAGTTCCAAGCTTGAGTGATGAAGGAGGACCAATTTGATGAAGTTGGGACTTTATCTCTCTAGAACCCACTCTTTCCTCTGATATGGGTCTGGGGTAGGTTTATAAAGATAGAAAAATGAATAGTCCAATATTTCAGACCTGGCTTTATCCAGGCTTTATCTACCTAAAGCCTGGTCTGGCCTGGCTTTACCCGGGCGTTATCTACCTAAAACCTGGTCTGGCCTGGCTTTACCCGGGCTTTATCTACCTAAATCCTGGTCTGGCCTAGCTTTATCTAGGCTTTATCTACCTAAAGCCTGGTTTATCCTGTCTTTATCCAAGCTTTATCTACCTAAAGCCTGGTCTAGCTGCGACGAAAAATTTTGAACTCCTCAGCGCATCGCTCAATCCCAAAACTCCGGAAGTACAATGCATTACCTACCTTGACAACACAAAACCTTAAATTACTTAGCGAAGTTCCCGGGGCCTTACAGATAGCTTCCCCCAAAGCGCCTCCCTCTCTGAAGCCGCGACATCATTTAGCCGAGCCAGCTCTAGGATTTCGACATCCTTGGAAGCAACTTCCTCTCGAAGCCGCTCCACCAGAGCGTCCTTCTGCCTAATCTGAAAAGAAGAAAACAAGTCAATTAGCACCAAGCATTGAGACTAAAAATAAAAGTGTGGGTACCAGTATACCTGCTCGGTGAAGTCGGCCCTCTCCCGAAGCGCTCTCTCCGAGCTTTCTCGGAGGTTGGTCAATTCCTCCTCCTTTCGAGCACATACAGCCTCCAGCTCGACCAACTCCGACATAAGCTTCTCAAGCTCCTCTCCAGGATGATTCAACTCATCTTGCATCTTGGAGAAGTCTTGGTCATACAGCTTCTTGACTTGTAGCATAGAGAAGGAAAATCAAAAAATAAGAATATAAAATCAAAGAACAGCATATTATTTCTCTAATGTCACCTGCTTTTAGAGCCTCTCGGCTTCCTCGAGGGGAACGGGGGCATCAACATCGGCCTCCTCATCTACTCCCTCGAAATAGTCTCTAAATGCATCGTCCTCTCCACGAGATATATCCAAATCGGGAACACCCCTATCTTGGGTATCTCGTTTCTTCCCTGGAGAAAACGACGGGCCCGAGCGGAATCCATCGGCGGCATCAACCTCTATCGAGACTTCTTCTCGATCCCGTTCTCGATCCCGGAAAGCTCCACTGTCAAGACCTCTAAGCTCCTCAACACAGATTGTGCCATGTCCGATGAGCGTCTCGGGGACTGTGCCCAAACCCTCCTCGAGGTAGCACACCACGAGTCCGCATCATCCACCTCCAACTCAACAGACGACTGCCCAACAGCTCTCGAAGCCTCAACGCTTCATTTTGCCCTTTCTACCAATGGGCAGGCATCATCACTCTCTTCCTCGGCCTGCAGGCTCTTAGCGGTCGTCGAGGACAAGACCGTGGCGTCGGTCCTGGGCTTCCGAGCCTTTGACCTTTTTGATTTTGGAGACTCCGTCGAGGCCTCCTCCTTATATTTCTTATCCTTGGCGGTCTTTGGGGACTCTTCCTCACCAGGTGGGGGCAGCGTCATCAACACGCCTTCACCAAGGCCTGCACAAAAGTGTTATGTCAAAAACATCACCATCAAAATTTCTTAGAAAGAATGAGAAAATAATAACAACAAGAGCATATCGTGGTTCTTTTCCTGCCACCTTGTCATACACATTTTTTATATGGAAAGGCGGAGTCCAAAAGCGTGATCCACCCCGGAAGGTCCTGGACCGCGTCGGGGAACCAGACAGTGGTTACATAGTCGAAAGAAAGAGTGTTCAGAACCAATATAAAGAAAAAAGAGGTGGTAAAACATAATCAATATGGGCATACTTACGTTTCATATTCCATTCCTCCGGGAACGGCAGTCTATCAGCGGGGATGACGTCCGAAGTTCTGATTCTACCAAATTATCTCATCCATCCCCGATCTGTATCCTCGTCGATGCAGGAGAGGAACGCCTTGGCTGATCGGCGGTGCAGTTTGATTAGGCCTCCGCGGAAGAGGCGAGGGCTATACAATCTGATCAGATGGTCGAGGGTGAAAGTCATTCCCTCGACCATGTTGGCAATATGTTGAAACATGTATACGATCCTCCAAAAAGAAGGATAGATCTTACCGAGTGTCACTAGATGTTGATGGCAAAAATCAAGAATCACCGGGTCAATCGGTGGAGAAGAAGAATCGACGGGGCCTAAAGTAAAGAGGTATGTATATACACTGAGAAAGCCAGCCTTATGCGTGTCTATATTTTTGTCAGTTGTAGGGATCTCTGCTCGAGCCACCTCCCCTAGCATCAGTCAAGTTTTACCCTCTCTATATCCGATACTACACTTACGTATCGGGACGTGGGCTCGCCTCGGCCCGGTGTAGAAGGGGTTTTTTCTATTGTGAAGTCAGAAATGGTGTCAAGAGGGCCAGGGATGCATTGCTCGATGGTAGGAGGAGTTTTAGACTTGACCTTAGACAGGCATGATGAAGAAGCGGCTCCCTCTTTTTATGGAACCATTTTGGAAGTTTTTTCCATGATAACAATCGAATTTTGATCCTCCTTGAAAAGTGGGAATTCCACAAAGGGCACGTGGTTAAAGCTAACAAAATACACAAAATAGTACAAGCCCGTACCGAGGCATTAAATGGTTGTACCAGCCATCTCTCTTTGCATTAATTACACATGTACTATGTTGGGATCCCCTTCATATATAAAGGGGACCCTTTTCACATTGTAACACACATGATACTCAATATACAAGACTAAGAACATTCTCTGCCCTCTAACTCAAACATTTTTCACAATCGTCTCATTGATTTACTGTCTTTCATTTTATTGTTCATTAATTGTTCTTCATTCATTGTTCATTATTGATTATAAAGAGGACATCTTAGAGGCCTTCAGCACTGTCGAATCACTTTCGATCGCCCATTATCGAGCCCTTGAGCTCGACCTCGAGGCACATTCAGACCGACCTCGAGACCATGTCTCTCCACCGCTCGATTTGCATAATCTTGTTATCCTTCACTTTTATTTCATTTGATCACCTCTAACTTAGCATCTATTTCCTAAACAACCGGTATTAAAATAGATCACGTATGTTTAGAACCACAAAATCAAATATAATTGTAATTACCATTTTTAAGGTAAACAAGGAGATTGGAAGGATTCCGGCCACAAATCATGGCGTGAGAAAGATGCCTAAATGGGGGAGTGCCCTAGCTTTTGGATTTACATAACAATTGCCTAAATAGGAAGGAGAGTATTAAGGTATTCACAAGAGCTATAAGTTATAAAAATGATAAAAACATCAGTCAACATTCGAGGACGAATGTTCCAAAGGGGGAAATGATGTTACACCCCATGTTTTCTTACGTGAAAGTATGCCATAAGTAAATTGATGGAATGAGATATTACATCCCACATTTTTGTATGTTAAAATTTCGTCGTAAGTTAATCGACGTAAGTTCGTGAATGGGATTATTTTGATATTGTAAGCATTATGTTGTTTCAAACAAGTGATGGATAAATTCGTGAAGGTGAGAGGGGAAGCAAGTCAAAGAAAATGAGTTTCGTCGAGGTTTGACAATTTGGGGTAAAATATGGTCCGAGCTATAATACCTCCTATTTGTGGACTAATGCCATACAAGGTACCACATGTCCATGATAGTAAAGTTCATAAAGTGTATTAAAAATGAGCAGTATTTTAAGTAATTTGAGATAATTCTTAAATTATGTGGGTAATTGATTAATTATTGGGTAATTAAAGAGTGGAATAAGATTTAACCCCTCCCCCCAATGTGACAAGCATCCCTATCAATTTAGTGACTAAATAATAAATGATGCAAGGTGTAACACTTTGAAAGAAAGGTGAGACCAAGCATTAATTAGGTAAGGCCTCCAAATGATTAAGGATAACTTTCCTAATTAAAAATCATCTTCAAGCCTTTTGGGAAAGGAACATAGTAACGTTACTTCTATGAATTCCAACCAAGATTCCTTACCTTCTTTCTATTGTTATTTCAGCAAAACTAACATTGTTTCTAAGGTTATCTCTTATCTCTTAAAGAAATAGTTCAGCAAGCTTTAAGAATTTTTTTTTCAAGTTATGAAGCCATAGTTCAGCAAACATTCCTTACAAACAGTATGTTAAATCATTTCTCTAATATGCATCTGCATATTGTATATCACATAAGCAACGCCCAAGCCTTCAACAATTCAAATTAACGTGAGATTTTGCAATATTAAAGGAGTACGGTGTAATCTTTCTCAAGAGAATCGACTCAGGTATGTTAAGGATATCCCTTCTTTCTTTTGGCATGATCTATACAACACAAAAGAAACGAGCAAATGCACAATTTCCATAAATGAATATATTCATAGAAATACTAGAGATGCTTATGTTCTTGATTCCTCATGTGTCATTTTATTCTATCATCTATTCATGGGTCCCATAAAATATGTAAGTTGAAAAAGTTTATTTCATGAGATTAATAAGAGGCATAATGGTCTTATGACATTCCGAGAGATTTTATTGACGTACCTCTCATGCATTGCATTCATTTATACATGTACATTGACCCATGACCATACGGCGTTATATATGAGTATATATGTATATATATGTATATGGGATATGGGATATGGGAAAAGGTTATGGCGTTATATACGCACCACCACCTGATCAGCTGGTATACGTTGATGATTTGCCCACAGTGGCCGAGATGATATAATGGGATGCCCTCAAAGGCTTGATGATGTTATGAACACATGTACCTATGCACAACATGACATCATACGCATATGAATGACATTATAAGTATTTCGTGATTTACAGAATTATCCAGACTTACAGGTTGAGTCATTTACTCTATATTTCTTCCATGTCTGTTATGTACTTATTTATGTGCCTTACATACTCGGTACATTATTCGTACTGACATCCCTTTTTGCCTGGGGACACTGCATTTCATGCCTGCAGGTCCCGATAGACAGGTCCAGAGTCCTCAAAGTAGGCGATCAGCTCAGCGAAAGATGTTGGTGCACTATATTTGCTCTGGAGTTGCTTGTTTGGTCAGTATGATTTAAATGTGTATTGTTTGGTAGGGCGGGCCTCTATCCCAACCTTTGTGAAAATTATGTATCCTTAGAGGCTTGTAGACAGATGTCATGTACGTAAAATATTGTATGGCCTTGTCGGCCTATGTTCAGTGTACGACTAGTTATTTTGATCTAAGAGGCCCATATGTCTTTTGTACAAGTTGGTATCACATGTTGTATTCTACGTATCTCACGGCAGCCTCTCTGGCTCAGTTATCTATGATAGCATGATATGAAAAGATATGTTATGTTGGTACTCGATTGAGAAAGGTACCGGGTGCCCGTCACGGCCCATCGATTTGGGTCGTGACAGAAGTACTCTGAGAAATTTGCACTAATGTTATGCACAATGCAACGCACTGTGCAACGCGCTAGTGCAAATCTCGGCTGACTTCCAGAACTAGATCTCTAAAGTTTCCCACTAACGCCTCGCCTGTGCATTGTTTTACAGAGCAACAATCCTATTTCTTCTAGGAGAAAGTGATTTCTTTTGTCCCCGACCCTACTTAGTATAAATACATGTAAAATCGTTATTTTATGGACTTTTGACACAGCTAAGACCTAAGGAGGCTAAAGAGGAGTTGGAGAAGCAAAAGCACAAGGATTTCATCATTCAATCTCGCTCAAGACAAGAGTTTGGATCGTTTTATGTTTTCCTTTAACTTAAACATATTTATGATGCATTACTCCAAACATGGAGTTGTTCTATATAGGATTTGATCAATTTGGTGTATTTATACTGGTTTGTGGATTATAACTTTAGTCTTTATGTATTGAATCGTTTTGGATGTTTTAACGGTTGCATCTATATTCACTTGTTCATGTAAACGAGAGAGGCATAACTTGTGATATCTTTGCACTATAATTTGTTGGTTGAATTCATTAATTCTTCTTAGCAATCGAAGGAGGCTATTTGAAATGGATAATCGAGAGAGGTTCTCCTAAAGACCAATCCACTACGAATTCTTGCATAGCGTCACATACTTAAAATTGATTCATCCTATGAGATCTTAATCGAGAGAGGAGTTTCTACTAAACAATTGAACTAATAACCAATTCAATTTGAGAGACTCACTTGAACATTAGAAGTGTATTATCTAGAGTTTGATCACATACAATTATCTTGCACCTATCCTATCAACCCTATCTTATACCAATTGATAACCTTCTTTGCCCATTACTTGCGTCGATTGTCATTAGTCAGTAGTTTTAATCACATAATTCTCAACTACTGATCATCTTAGATAGCAAGAAAGCTAGAACCTATGAAAATACTGTTTAAATCCAATCCCTATGGATACAATATTATATTATACTGTATTCGACTAGCGCATATTTTAGTGTGTGTTTTGCGCTAGTCACCAGGTACCTTGAGAGTGCATAGAGTATGATTTAGGGGCATTGTGCCAGACACCATGAGAGCTGAGAGTATGATTCAGGTACTTATTTTATGTTTAGCTATTGAAATCACATATTATCTTGATAAATCACTGTCTAGACTATTGTGTTAGAGTTGAGCCTGTATTATTTGAGTTGATTTTCTTTATATGCCATTATTTTGATGTTATTGTTGTTGTTAGCTGTTGAAAGTCTACAGAGGCACCTCAGTTGTCGGCGTATAATTTTAATGTCGATGAATCAGGCACTATATCAGCAATAAGAAGAATCAAAGACTCTAGATGTCCCAGGCCCATACAGACCGATCCTTCCCAATGAAACCCCAACTTGATGTATAAGTACCATGGCACGCACGGCCACAGAACAGAGGATTGAAAGCAACTAAGAGAGGAGGTAGCATGTTTATTCAATGAGGGCCACCTTCGAGAGTTCCTAGGTGGCCGAGCCAAGAATCATTTCAGAAAAAGGGACGCCAACAGGAAAAATGAACAAAAGGAGCCACAACATGTAATCCATATGATCGTCGGCGGGGTCGATATTCCGTAACGGCCCATGTTTAAACGCACTAAGGTATCAATCACTAGGGAGAAACGAACCCGAGATTAAATGCCAGAAGGCACCGAATCCTTCAACGAAGAGGAAGCAGAAGGAATTTCTCAACCTCACAACAATGCTCTGGTAATTTCTTTAAATAAAGTTCAAGTTAAGCGTGTTTTAGTGGATCCAAGTAGCTCGGCAAATATCATCCAGTCGAGAGTCGTGGAGCAGCTCGACCTATGATGACGTCCAAATCCACTACTAAAAAGTAAATGGACACGTTCGCATGCAATATAAATTACCCAACTATGAGTCGAGGTCGAATCCCACAGAGATGTAAGAAAATTATCACTTATTGTGCAACGCCAAACACTGAGAATTTGGATTATGAAAATATTATAGCTAAATGCGAAAATATAAACTAACCTAGAAAGCAAGTAAGATGATCAATGGCTAAAAGTATAGATGCATTGGGATTTACACTCAAGTAACGATCCAATGTATTTCATGATTTTACAAATATGAGAGAGTTTATGTTAATTAGCCACGGATAACAATTCTAAATTAGCTTCTTCTGAAGACTAACAAGACTTCCTAACAAAATTAAGAGATTAAGCACGCTCGTATATGGCTACAAGTAGTTAGATCTTATTCCTAGGTAGAATCTACCAAATGAGGGTTAAAGCCTCAAGTTCTTGTTAATTAATCTTTCCCAACCCCAAATAATCTTAATCTTTCCAGAAATTAATTCGAAGTTAATGAGCGAGTCCTAGGGTTAGCTAATCCCTTTAGAAACATTAAAGAACAAGAATAATTAAAGAAACAATAACTCACTTCATAAATAAATAAAAAAAATTCAATACATAAGCACAACAAGGTATTTAATCCATACTTTAAATATGAATATTCACATAAACAAGATTCAAGTGTTGGAAAAAATACTACACAGTTAGATATACAATACAAAGCAAGGAAATGAAGAAATGAGCATAAAGGAGTAAGAAATTCTCAACCAAAAGCTTCAAATCTTCAAGACCCAAGTGTGTGTGCAAGAACCCTAGCTTCCAAAACTTGTTCTCTCTAGTGTATGGAATAAAAATAAGCCAAAGATCTCAAAATATCTGCTAGGTCGTGTATATGTGGGTTTGGGATTGGGAAAATGTGAAATGCCATTACTGCCCAAGTCTGATGCCCGTTGACCACACCTGCGGAAGAATCCTCGTAGGTGCGGCTCCGCAGATGCGGATAGCCCATCGCAGATGCGTAAAGTGAATAGAAGTGCTGGATCTGCGGATGCGGTCCTCAAAGCGTAGATGTGCAACCGCAGAAGTGGGTCTTGACTCGCAGGTGCGATCCCAGGTGAATTTGCTCAGTCCCGCAGATGCGGACTTTCTCCCCGCAAGTGGGAGATCGGTTCTGCAATCAATGTTTCGCAGATGCGGAATCCCTGGAGCCTTTTGCATTTTCAACCATTTTTTACGCAATTTCACTTCAATTGCATTCAAATCACTTCATGGCCTTATTTACCTAAAAATATGACAATACACACCATAAACGACCTCATATTATCATTAAAGGACACAAAATCTAAAGAAAATAGACTAAAATAAGTGGTAAAATCACCACTCATCAGCCTATAAGACCAAATCGTGTCCGCGGCTCGAGTCTTGAACGATTTCAATATGGGCAACGAAACAACTAAATGAGAGATCATCCTACTGGTTAATGTGGATGGAACTATCCAAGAAACTAAGTTCCATGTAATCGAGGGCGATATTAGGTCCAACACCCCTACTCGGGAGGACCTGGATTCACGATATAAGGTCAATCCCTTCAACTCTCCACCAAATAATGAAATTCCATGCACCGGACTGGGTGAAAATAGTATACACGGAGCAGCACCCTGCAAAGGAAATGTTCGCAGTCGATGAGGTGATACCAATATCGGCACATTCAACGTCAAAAGGATCGGACATCAAAGGAAAACAAGAGGCTAAATGGCAATCACAGCCACTAGCCTCGACTGAATCAGGGAAGCAGGAAATAGAGGAACTTCGTTGTTCCCGGAGATTCCGACGCCACCAAATCAACAGTTGAAGAGCTGGAACAGGTTATATTGATCGAGTACCTGCCCGAGCGAAAGTTATACCTAGGGACGGGGTTAACCCTTGATAACATGAATTGTTTTGCTTGGTCCCACTTAGACATGACCGGGATCCCACCAGAGATAACAACGCATCGATTGAGTTTGGACCGAACGTTCAGGCCAATGAAACAAAAGAGAAGGCCCCAGTCCGTGGTAAAACATACATTCATCAAGGATGAGGTAACTAAACTTCTCAAAATAGGATCCACTCGGGAGGTAAAATATCCCGAATGGTTAGCCAATGTAGTCGTAGTCCCTAAAAAGGAGAACAAACTTAGGATGTGTGTAGATTATAAGGATTTGAACAAGGCATGCCCCAAAGATTCTTTTTCTTTTCCTAACATCGATCGCATGATCGACGCCACGACCGGCCACGTGATTCTTAGTTTTCTCAACGCCTATTCCGGGTACAATCAAATTCAAATAAACTTGGAAGACCAAGAAAAGACTTCATTCATTACCAAGTATGGAACATATTGCTATAAGGTAATGCCTTTTGGGCTAAACAACGCAGGAGCTACCTACCAACGCCTAGTAAATAAAATATTCAAAGAACAAATAGATAAGTCAATGAAATCATATATCAATGATATGCTAGTTGACCATTTGACACATTTGCAGGAAACATTCAAGATATTTAGAAAATACAGCATGAAGCTCAACACTGAGAAATGTGCTTTCGGGGTCGGTTCGGGCAAGTTCCTTGGTTTCATGGTGTCGAATCGGGGGATCGAGATCAACCCCGATAAGATCAAGGCTATCGAAGACATCACTGTCGTGGACAGCGTTAAAGCCATAGGTTATTCTCTGTACTCAAAAAGAAGAACGATTTCTCCTGGACCCCGGAATGCAAGCAAGCATTAAAGGAATTGAAACGATACCTCTCAATCCCACCTTTGCTCATACTCCAAAGGCAGATGAAAGGCTTTACTTATACTTAGCTGTCTCGAAAATAGTGGTAAGTGAGGTCCTAGTTCGAGAAGAGAAAGGTACACAATTTCCTGTGTATTATGTATGTCCAACTCTAGGAGAAGTAGAAACTAGATATCCACACTTAAAAAATTTGGCACTTGCTCTAATAAGTGCCTCTAGGAAGCTAAAACCATATTTTCAATGTCACCCAATATGTGTATTAACCACTTACCCACTTCGTAATGTTTTATATAAGCCCGAACTATTGGGCCGATTGGCCAAATAAGCCATCGAACTTAGTGGGTACGATATCAAATATCAATCCCCAACGGTCATCAAGTCTCAAAATTTGGCAGACTTCGTGGCCGACTTCACGCCAACCCTCATACCCGAAGTAAAAAGGGAACTTTTGTTGAAATCGGGTACGTCGTCGGGGATGTGGACCCTTTTTATATACGGTGCTTCGAATGTGAAGGGTCCGGGCTAGGCATCGTTTTGAAGCCGCCCACGGGAAATACTATTAGACAATACATCAAAACTTCTAAGTTGACTAACAATGAGGTTGAGTACGAGGCCATGATTACAGGTCTCGCACTAGCTAAAAGCTTGGGAGCGAAAGTCGTCGAATCCAAGTGAAACTCCCTATTGGTAGTAAACCAAGTAAACAAAACCTTCGAGGTTCGAGAGGATAGAATGCAAAGATATTTGGAAAAGTTGCAGGTGACTTTACACCGTTTTACATAATGGACTTTGCAACATGTACCTCGAGAGCAGAACAGTGAAGCTGGTGCCCCTGCAAATCTGGGATCATCAATCGAGGACGACGAAATCAGCTCGGGGACTGTCGTTCAATTCTCAAAATCCGTAATCGAAGAAGGTCACGCTGAGATAAACTCCACAAGCTTAACTTGGGATTGAAAAAATAAATATATCGAGTATTTCAAAAACGGAAAGCTTCCATCGGAACCTAAAGAATCGAGGGCTCTACGAACAAAATTTGCTCGATTCACAATGGTTGAGGATGGAACATTGTACAGGAGGACGTTTGACGGACCGTTAGCAGTATGCTTCGGACAAGGAGACAGTGATTATGTCCTACGAGAAGTTAAGGTACTTGTGGAAACCACTATGGTGCCAAATCACTAGTTCACAAAATCATCAGAGCGGGATACTATTGGGATAGTATGGAAAAGGACACTAAGGAGTTTGTTCGAAATTGTGATAAGTGTCAAAGGTACGCACCAATGATCCACCATCCCGGATAACAAATTCATTCGGTCTTATCCCCGTGGCCATTCATGAAATAAGGAATGGATATCATCGGCCCTCTGTCGTCGACCCCGGGTAAAGCTAAATTCATTTGGTTTATGACAGACTATTTCTCTAAATGGGTTGAAGCACAGGCCTTCAAGAAAGTCAGAGAAAAAGAAATTATAGACTTCCTCTAGGATCACATCATATGTCGATTCGGGATACCTGCCGAGATTATATGTGACAATGGAAAGCAATTCATCGGCAGCAAGGTAACAAATTTTCTCGAAGATCGCAAAATAATGAGAATCTTGTCGACACCATATCATCCAGCAGAAATTGGCAAGCCGAATCGATGAACAAAACCATCATTCAGAATATGAATAAAAAATTAAACGGCGCCAAGGGAAAATGGAGAGAAATTCTACCCAAAGTCCTTTGGGCATATCGAACGACATCGAAGTCCAGTACAACGCCGTTCTCCTTACTATATGGCTATGAATCCTTGATTCCAGTGGAAGTCAAGGAACCAAGCGCCATATTTTGATATACAATGGAAGAATTAAATCACGAGGCTATGAATACTAGCCTCGAACAGTTAGATGAAAAACAAGAAGCCGCCCTCGTCC
This sequence comes from Nicotiana knightiana, assembly GCA_005239525.1. Lineage (NCBI taxonomy): Eukaryota > Viridiplantae > Streptophyta > Magnoliopsida > Solanales > Solanaceae > Nicotiana > Nicotiana knightiana. The sequence goes on from ML378750.1 coordinate 47,914, forward strand.
AAATGGCCACGCAAAAACAATGCATCGAAAGGTATTATAATCAAAGGACCAACCTTCGCCATTTCAGAATCGGGGACCTTGTCATAAGGAAAGTCACGATCAACACTTGAGACCCTAATGAAGGAAAACTCAGCCCAAATTGGGAAGGACCTTGCCAAGTCCTCGATATCGTCAGAAAAGGATCTTACAAGCTAGGAAGGATAAACAGAGAGAAGCCACCAAATAATTGGTACGTCTCACTCCCAAAGCGATATTATTGTTAAGGTATGACCTTCTTCTTTTTCACTTACATTTTACACTAACTTATTTTCAAGCGTCCGAGCAAAGGTATCGAAGTTATCATCAAGCAGAAAGATATTAGGACCCTAAAGCACGTGTTGCACTCTTTTTCCCTTTGATCGATTTTTATCCCAAATGAATTTTTTCGCCAAGTTTTTTAACGAGGCAATCATTGGTCGTGCTGACTTAGAGTATCTGAGGTCTCCTTACAATCAACCTCGGATACTGGGGGAATGACCCTCGGATGTTTTATTTTCAAGGAAAATACTTCATGTCAAAAAGGCCTCGATAGGAAAACTTTGTAATGGACAAAACGGTCTAATAAACTATGTCCGTATAGATTAGTCCAGCCCCAATGGCAAGACATGTATGCATGTATGAACTATTAAAAAAAGTACTTTTCTTTATCAAATATCTTATGCCTCAACAAAAAATTTCTACTTTACAAGCTCCGTACTTTGATGTTCTATGCAAAATGGCTCAAGGGAAAAAGTGCAACTAGACCTCGAACGATCAACCCCACACTCAGGGACTGCCGTTGAAAATCAACATGTTCTAATTATCTAAACTCGAAACCATAAGACCTCAAAGAGGCATCCCTCGATTTATAGGCCAAGGCTATTAATCTCGGGGACTAACACTTCGAACAAGTTCGAAATGTTATTGGAAAATAAGCTCAAGAGGAATACCCAAAGGCTACGGCCAAATTACCAAGGCTCGGAGACGTCTGAATCGAGCAATAAAAACAGGCCTTCGAATTCTTTGAAAATCGATTTAAAAAGGCTACTCTCGGCAAAATAATCAAAGGGATTCGATAATATCAGCCCTCGAAAAACCTTAAGAGGTATAAAATTATTCAAATAAAAAATCGTACTAAAGCACAAAAAGTAAAAGGGTTTCAGTCATTATTAAACCTTCAAAAAACTCAATGGGTAAAAAATTCATGCTAAAGCATAACAAAATTTTATATAAAGTCTTTAAGTCGAAAAAAAGGGAAAAAGGCATTCTTTTTAAGGCCATATCGGCCTGATTCAAAGAGCCTAAGGGCCGTTGCATTTTAGAGTTCGAGACTACGTCCTCACTCAATTCAGACCTAAGAGCCATTGCATCTTAAAGTTCGAGAATACTTTCTCACTCGAATCAAACCTTAGGGTTTCACTACTTCAAGCTAGAGTAAAAACTCATTCGACTATAGCTCGAGAATCCTTTCTCGCTCAATAAAATCCTAAGGGTTCTATTGCTTCAAGTTCGACTTTTACTCAAACTCGACTACAAGAGCAGTATTACTATGTTCGGTCAATTTTCCCAAAACCGAAGTCTCAGACATATTAATCAAGGCATAAAGTGTGCTAAAACTTTACAAGGCACAATGCTAAGTTTGGGGACAAAATTTAAGAAGGAATTTAGAAGGGAAATATCTTTATATTTATACTTGAACAAAAGTATGTACAGAAGACCGACGAAGGTCCTACACAAAAGAAAATAAAAAAGTACAATTCCTAAATATGCTATGGGACGACTTCTTCCTTGGGGGCAGCTTCCTCCTCGGGCACCTCACCTTTATCGGACCCGCTGGTTCTGCCTTCATCTTCGTCTTCATCATCGGAGAAGGCCAATAGCCGGGTATCGGCTTCGAGCATCTTAGCTTGAGTTATCTCCTCGAAAAGGTCAAAGCCTCGAACATGAATTTCCTTAAGGGTCTCCCTCCGAGATTGGCACTTAGTCAGCTCAGTAGTCTATTGCACTCGATTAGTGGCCTCCCTCAGCTGAGTTTGAGCAGCCTCCGCATCAGCCTAGTATATGCGCATCGACTTGTCAGCCTGGGCCTTCGCCTTTTCGGCCTCAGTTTGGGCCTTAGCCAGTTCGGCCTCTAGCTCCTCAATCTTTTTGGCCTGAGCCGAGCTCTTCTCCCTAGCACTCCAAAGTTGAACTTCGGCCGACGACAGTTGGGCCAAAGCAGCCTCTTTCTCCATAGCAAGGCGGTCCATGCCTTCCGTCCACCTATGGCAGTCATCTTCAACTTGATCGACTCTCCCCCCAAAAAACTCGATCTTCTCAATTTTCTGTTGCAACTGAGACATCGAAACGTTGTCTTTCACCCTTGTATTGAGCCCATATTTTTTCAAAATAATAATTACCTGCTCATTCAGTTCGACTTCCTCCTTACGGGCCTTGGCTAAGTCGACTCGGAGGTCCCTAAGCTCCTCATCCTTCTGCCCACAAAGGAGCTTGAGAGCACACCTCTCCTCCGAAAGCTTTTGAAGCTCGGCCTCACACTAGTGTAAGACATTCCAAGACTTAGAGAAGACCTATGTGAGAAAAAATGAACGTTAGAAAGAAAGAAAGCAATATGAAAGAAAATTACTACAACAAAAATTAACACTTACTCGAGATAGAAGGCGTCGGGCCTCTTCGAAGAGGGTAGATGCATCATTGAGGTCAGAGGCATCATCAACCCCGATAAAGAAATATGGATCCTCTTCACTGGGGACTCTGCCTACGTCGGGGGTTCTTGTAGACCGAGCTTCTCTTATTGATTCCTCGGAGAAAGCCTGTAGAGAAGACGAGTGACCTGTTGTCATTGCCTCGAGTGAGTCGCTTGGGGCGCTCTGTTCGCCCTGGGGGTATCAAAATCAGCATTCTGGACCCCCCTCCAGAATGTTTGTTGCTGGTCGAGGAACAATCTCGACCTCAGGCGACTCGGGGACTTACCCGAATTCTTCTTCGAAGCCTCCTCATCATGAGGCTGGATATCGACAACCGCCATCAATTTTGAAGGCTTGGCGGCCTCGATTGTCTTCCTTGATCGAATCACCAACACCGACTCATCACCCTCTTCTTCTTCTTCTTCTTATTTTTCTTCTTCTCTCAACCTTTGGATCGAGTCTATGGTGAGAGAAATGACTTTCCTTCTGGTCCTTCGGGCTGGAGTACTTTTGGGTTTGGGGTCCCCGGACAATAGGACCTCCTTCCTATTTTTATCTTTCCCCGATTTCGAAATCGGGGACTTAGTCTCTTCCTCGCCTCTCGGAGGCCTCAAAATCACGTCCTTGTTCAAACCTGAGAAAAAGAAACTTAGTGAGAAAATGAAGTATGATTAGCACCTCGAAAATAAGGAAGAAAACCTCGCCGTGATTTTTCGCCTCCCATTTGCCCTTTTCAAGTCACGCCAATAACGCTCTGCATGAGAGGAAGTCGAGGCCAACTTTCGAACCCAGTCCTCGTGGTCAGAAACCGCTCGAGGCATCCAGAAAGCTGCTGCATGACAAATGAAGATGTTAAATGAAGCAAAAAATAGGAACATGGAATCTAATGAGTAAAGTGTTACTTATGCTCGGGGTTCCACTTCGAGAGGGATGGAATTTCTTCCTTCGGGATGAGGTTACAGGTCCTTACCCGAACAAATCGACTCATCCACCACCCGTCCTTGTCCTTATCGATATTAGAGAACAACGCCTTGGTTGCTCAACATTGAAGCTTGATCAACCCTTGAAAGATTCGGAGTCGATATAACTTGATGAGGTGGTTAAAGGTGAACGGCAGCCCCTCGACCTAGCTGAAAAAGAATCGGAGCATGATCACAACGGACCAGAAAGAGAGGTGAACTTGGAGGACAGTCACCTGGTACCTCTTACAGAAATCTATGATAACTGGGTCAAGAGAATCCAACGTGAAAGGGTAAGTATAAACACTTAGAAACCCCTCCACGTGGGTGGTAGTAATTATTTAGGGAGCAGCTGGGATCTGTACAACAACTTCGTCCCCCCAATTGCAATCCTTTTTTACCGCCTCGAGGTATCCCACTGTTATCAAGCAGATGTGTCTCGATACATGCTCACATCGGCCAGGGATTGATGGAAGGCTCTCGACTTTAAAGTCAGACTTTAGAACGCACGGGTCGAAAACATATTCACTAGGGCACGATTGGCATTTTATCGAAGAAGAGGCTTTCTCCTTTTGTGGAACAATTTTTGATGTTTTTGCCATTATGCAAGTAGAAGAAAGAGAAAATTATTAAGTTTTGATGATTTGATACTAACGGAGATTATCTAAGGCGTGATGAAGAAGAAGAAACTGAAAGAGTTAAGGACTTAGAGAAATTGATGAAGATGAAATTAAAAGTTTGATTCAACAAAGGAGTCCATATTTATAGAATTACGGTGACTCGACGGCACTAGTGGCCAATCACCCACTGACGCGCATTAATGTTTGGGGAACTATACCGACAAAACGTGTCGATCACCTTCATCACTTACGTCACGGGCATGACATCACTGTTTATCGAGAACATAAGAAAATCAAAGCTCAAATCATTTCTTCTCATTTTATTCTAAGTCACGAGGGGACTAAACCGGTGCTACTCAATTTCACTGTTTGGTCGATATGAGAATGTTACGTCGAAGAGCTAAAGCATTGAATTTTCGAAATCAAAACTTATTTTTAAATTGAGGTCAATATCATCGTGGACAGAAAGAGATAAATTCTAAGTAATACCGGCATAGCTTTAAAACGAAAAGGACGAGCTATCCGTTATTGATCGAAGATCGAGGAGTAAATTTCGGACTCCTCTACTATATAAAAGACAAATTCCATTCATTTATAATCACTATTGCTCAGTGACAAAAATAAATACTACCATACTATCTTGCTAGTTGCTCTACTTACTGTTTCGTCAGAATTATTTTATCTTTCACTATTCATATTATATCACCTCAAGGTTATTCAATTCGAGATTTGATTTATTTTATTATTTGACTCATCTGTTCATTTTCTCGTTTATACTTGGAACCATAATATAAATCTTATTGTTATCCAAATTTTAGGGTAAACAGCTTTACAAGGGGATATGTGATCTCGCCATAACTTACTGTTTGTCTCCTCCTCTCCCTGTTAGACATGTTACATTGTAGTAAGGGGATATGTGATCTTCGCCATAACTTACTGTTTGTCTCCTCCTCCCGCTTTAGACATGTTAAAATAATATATGGATTTCCTGGAACGGATCTCAAATCTCATATCCTTCGTAGCCTGAGAGGATAGAAAACTTAATCTCAGTGGTTCTAGACCTACTTTAAGTTAGAGCTCGTGGTTATGAGCTTTAATGTAATTATAATCTTTTTCAAGTAACAAACATAATAATCCACATCCCATTCTCATTTGCATGTGGATTAACAGTGATCAACAGTCGGCCTTGTATCTTATCACTTGTTTGAAAGATGCATGGATCGATTCCCTTCGTCCGAGAATAAACACCAACCCCACAGGGAAATATGTTGGTCTAGCAGAAACAATTCGAGGATTTCAATTGATCCCCAGAGAATTAGATGGGGTTTAAATTCGAGGATTTCAATTGATCCCCAGAGAATTAGATGGTCTTAAACCCCGAAAAAAAAAAAACCAAGTTTGGACACTGGTAGCATTCTGAGAGTAGTTTGGAACAAGATTGACGCAACACATCATGCACATACCAGCCCAGGGCTGGGGCAGCACTATGTCATTCCTTAGTTGACATACTGACACATATATATACACACACATTACTGACGCCATACTGACCAAGTCAATAAGGGTACGACAAATGCTATTATACGTAGCTTTTAACAACAGCTATTTTACATCAAACAGAACACAACAAGACAAGCTAAGCGCCCTCCCAACACCACCTTTAGCTATTCACAATCACCCCACCTGCAGATTATTCGTCAATTGAAAAACTCAAGTATATTCATCAAATAGGATAAATGCAGCTATGTTAAGCTTACCATTGGGATGGAGTACTTGGCCAGTAATATAAGACGACTCCGGGGTAGAAGCGAGAAAAACATAGGAGGGAGCCACTTCTATAGGCTGACCAGCCCTTCGCATTGGGACGCTTTTTCCAATATCAGCACTCTCTTCTTCACTAAAGGAAGCTGGAATGAGCGGAGTCCAAACAGGGCCAGGAGCTACTGCATTAACGCGTATACCTTTCTCAACAAGCTGAAGTGCGAGTCCTCTAGTGAATGCCACAATTGCACCCTTGGTAGCTGTGTAATCAAGCAGCTTTGGATTCCCTTTATATGCAACCACGGATGTTGAGTTTATTATGCTACTCCCTTCCTTCATATGCTTCAAACAATGCCTGCATGGATAAAATAACAGATATAGCACCACATTCTCAATAATTAAAAACTAAATTAGAAGACATGACTAGTTTGCTCGAAGAAAAACGGCCAACCTGGTGAGGAAGAAGTAAGAAAAGATGTTGGTCCTAAAGACTCTCTCAAGCCTCTCTTCATCAATTTCCTCAACTGAGGTAGTCTTGTACTGCTCCGCTGCATTGTTCACCAGAATATGGATCCTTCCATAGGAATTTACAACTTCGTCAACTACCTTCTTGCAGTTATCGTCGAATCCTAAATCGGTGGCAACAGCCATAGGTTCCATTGCGTCAGCTGCTTTGGCTTTCCTTAGTATTTCAAGGGTGTCTTGTGCATCTTTTTCTTCTTGAGATTTCACATAAGTGAAGGCCACCGTTGCACCTTCCAACGCAAAACAATGGCAGACTGCACGTCCAATGCCTGAATCACCTCCTGTCACCAGTGCTATCTTACCCTTAACAGATCATAGAAAAGAATGCAAGACAATTTTTAGATTAAAATATTGGTTTGTTCCAAAGAAGAAAGTATGTTGTATTATATTGATAGTATGGAGTGCTCCATTATATTAAAACAAAAAAATAACAGCGGGACAAACTAACATTAGTTGATATACAATTTTCAGTTACATTGAATATTCTGCTTTTACCGTAGTATAAATACTCGAGACACAATTTTGCTTCTTATGGTTAGTTTCTAAAACTGTGATCAATTATAGTAAGTTGGCACGGAAAATATTGAGAATAAAATAAATGGTAGACGATGGATGTTATAGCACTTGAAGCTTGTTGGCGGGCTTATACTCCATGCTAGAATGCTGTGGGGTTGGCTCCATCACATGTTCTTTACCAGGCTGAGTTTCCTGTTTCTGTGGTGGGAATTGCTGGCCACCGCTCGCCATTCTTCTACTAACAGCTATAGATACTCTCTCTAGGGACAAATTAATGTTGAAACAAAAGGAGAGTGGTACGTTCTTGCTAAAGACGTGGGACTGTAGAAATACCGAGGACTGGACTCTGTGTGCTGCTTATAAGGAAGCTGACGAGGTTGACGTGGCAGAAGGGAGGAGCATACGTGTCCTCATAGGCCCCATGCAGCGGGACACGTTGTATTTTGGAGTTCTTCCTCTTGTCCTAGTCATCCTCTTATCTCAATCTACGAGGTTATTCTTTTTCATTTTTGTTTTTATAAGTTTTTTGTGCGTATTAACTTTTTGTTCTTTTATTCTATAGTTTTCCAGCAAAAGAAAAACGTGGTCTTACAATTTCTTAACACACACGTATAAAAAGAGAGACAAAAATACCATATTAAAGTAAGCGCCAGCATAATAAAAGACACTTGACAATTTTAGAATCATAATATAGTTATTCAAAAAGTAAATCAAGTGTTAAGATATTACAAAATCACTTGATAAATTTTACAGTTATTCATACAAAAATTTTAGATACCAAAAATAATAACCAAGATAATATTATAAAGTAAATAAATAATATACAAACGTATTATTCATAAATGTAGACAAATTAAAGAATTTGAATAATAGAAGGCTTCTCTTTTTAGACTTTTGAGCAAAATAATAAAAGGCTTCTATTAATTTAATAAATTCAAACTTATAATTTAGTTTTAAAAAATAAGAATATTTTAATTTTAAGTAATATACCGAATGGAAAAACTAATCAAATATAACAGTGGGTAAAAATGTATCAAAGAGAATAAATATAAATAGGATATTTATAATTTGAAGTAATTAAGAATAATAAATAAATATCACTCAAAATAGTTATTGAAAATTTTTGAGATAGATAAAGATCATTTCATGAATCATGTACCAAGTGTCACCATTATAACATATTAAGTTTATAATTTTAGGATAAAACTCCAATAAAGTTTCAAAATTATTTTAAAATATAAGACTTAAAATTACAATAAAAAGCCAATCTTAAAAAATTTGGCTGTTTTTTATTTCTTAAACCTTACAGTGCAAAAAGAAATTAAACCTTACATGCGTCTGCACCGACAGAAGAGAACGGATCAGCTGTCGGTTCGGAGCCTAGACCTTCATCATCACTCTCTTCAATTTCATCCTCTGTTCCGAATATCCAAAATCGGTGCTCGAAGAGTCAGTCGCGATGGGCCGACCAGGGAGACGTTGGTGAGCAGTTAGCTCCAGTTCTTGGGCCTTGACGATGTAATCATCAATATCAACGATGCGCGCTTTGGCCTCCTCCAAGGTTTTTCTCCTCATATGATACATAGCATACGTCTTCTCAAAGACGATGGAATCCCCTTAGTACCAGAGCTTTGCTCTATGATAGATGCATCCAGTTTTGCTCTATGATCTTATTGCATCTCTCCTATATTCCGGCCCCCTTCTCCTCGACGGCATTGGCCTCTTCGATTTTAAAGCTCAAGGTTGCCTTCAATCTATTCACTTGTTCCTCGGATGCAGATTCGCGCTCGGCAGCAGCAAGCACAGCATCTTGGATCTCGGCCCACTTGCTTTAGCCTCCTGGAACTGTGCATGTAATTGAGTGGCTTCTTGGTTGTGGGTCATCACTTCTTGTTCACTTTTCAACAATCGAGCATCAAGCTCGCTCACCTCAGCAGCTTTTGCCTCTAGAACAGGGAGGTGCGCAACAAGTTGGTCTCTCTCGGCCAAAAATTGATCATGTTCAGAGGTGAGTCCTTGTTTATCGAGGATCAACCTTTGCAAACCCTCGGAAACAAGGAAGTTAACTTGTAAAAAGAATATCAAGGTTAGAAACCCCGTTATAACAGACAAATAGAGAGCAAGTGATAAGAAAAAAGATATAGTACCGCTGCCACATTATGCATTGCATTGTTCAAAAAACATTCCCTCAAAAGGGAGGGTATTCTTCTTATCTTTCTCTGAAGCCAGCAACTTCAAGTAGTTGGCAAGCTCCATCGGTCTAGATAACATATGACACTCCTTCAAAATAGTAAGAGTAGTGCTCCTCCTCCCTCGGGGATCTGGGAAGGGGGTAAGTAATTGTGCCCAAATTCCCATGGTCGAGAGATCGGGGAGGAGAAGCACCATCCTATTGAACATTTGTTGCCAGTGGAGGAGATGCAATGGATGCTGGTGGTGAAGGTGCAGCTGGTGTTAAGAAGCGTGAAGTTGTTGGCGTTGAAGGTTGAGAAGCAAATGTGGCAGGAGCAGCGCTGATTATTGGTTGCTTAGTGTTCGAAGGCAGAGAAGGACCCAAGTCCGAACTCCTTGGACCCGAAATAGCAACAGGGACAAGTCAACGGAAATCGACATTATCTACCATATCCATCTCACCTCAAAGTGCTCGGACCTCCTCTACGGTCGGGTATTAAAGCTCCCCCGGCTGAGCCACTAGTTGAGCTGATGAATATATTCTTTTCCTTTGCAAGGGAGCCACATCATCACTGGCTTCCCCATCTTCCACAATAACCACTATGGCCGGCTCGGTGGTTGTTATATTTAGTTTCTTATTTTTATCCCCAGTCGAGGAAGAACGCTGCCTTTTTATTGCTTGTTCTATAGCCGGAGACTCCGAGAGGAAGCATCACCATCGGAAGTAGATCCACGAACACTACTTCGAGCAAGGGCACTTTGTAGCACCCTCAAGACCTCTGCGGGATCAGCCAAAACATCAACCTCGGGGTAGGTGACAGTGCCCTTTGGGAGTCTTGAATCAAGTAAAACGTGGAGTTAGCAAAATTACCTATATTCATGCAAAGACAAAAGGAAAAAGGACGCGGTTTACCATAGTTCCTGGCCTTCCACCCATATTTTGGGGCCATTTATTCCACCGGTGGGATTCTGTTGTTGTAATATCCAGAATCTTCTGAACACACTAGTGCAGGCCTTGAACCCTTGGTGGTTGATGAGTGGCTAGAATTCATGATTTTAAGCATTATATACCTTGCATTTTATGAGCTTTAATGATAAAATACACGTCGTATGTGCCTAATGGGGTTTATTTTATGTGTAGGTGAATTGGAAATGGAAACGGGGCTAAACGGATGCAAATACGTCGAAGAATACGCGAAAGGGGACGCCCGGACGATAGCCGGGCGACAGAGCCAAACAGCCTGACCCAGCCTGGCCTTAGCCAGGCGTTAGAGCCCTAACGCCAGGGGGGGCCTGGCATTAGCCAGGCGTTAGAGCCTTAACGCCAGGGGCTGCCTGGCCTTACCCAGGCTTTTGGGTTGAAACGCCAGGGTCCCGGGACGGCCAGAAATCGAGTTTTGACGGGTTTTAAGTGTTTCCAAGTTAGAATAGAAGTCTTTGAGACGTTTAGGGTTCATTCTAAACATATAAATAGACCCAAAAACATCACATTAAGGAGCTTATGCAGATTTTGGACGGAGGCAGACTCTTGACGGAGGATTCTACTTAGTTTTTCTTCTCTTCTCTTTTTTTAGTCTTATAGTTTATTAGTTCTATAGTATTGGGTGTTACATGAACGTTGTAGTTGAAGCTTGAATTATTCTTATTGTTTATCTTAATTGGTTTGTTTATTCAATCTTGTGCTTAATTATTCAATTGCTTGATCA
>ML378750.1:60278-110506 GCA_005239525.1 Nicotiana knightiana
CTTGAATAGGCGAGTTGTACTTCGGGAGAAGGCTACGAGCAATATTAACCTCGTCAATCAATAAACCTGATTAGAAGATTTAGGTCGAAAACTCAACGTGATTGTTTAACAACCCATAACTCTAGAATATCAATTTACCTTGAATTCATCTTTAAGTTAGTTGTCTATTTAATCTTTTGATTTACTATTTTAGATTAATTCTAGTTAAATATTTGTTTGAGTTTAGTTTAGTGGATAGTTAATCACAAGTCCCTGTGGGTACGATATCTGGACTTAAAATCCTATATTACTTGTCGACCACGTACACTTGCGTGTGCATTGGGAATTCAACCAACAGTGGTTCGCATCAGGTAGCTGAAACAACGGAAACAAAGAGGCCAGCAATGACGAAAAATGGTCTTCTTACAAAGGAAAGAGATGAATAAATTAAGAACATATGAGAATGGTTCCATGATTCAGGAAAATATGGAGCTCAGGCCGAGATGATATCCCTGGTAGGGATGATGACAAACTCTCCATCCATCCACGACCATTGTCTTCATCCACACTAACGAGAAGGGCGTGGTGGCCACGTTTCCTGAAATTTATTACTCCCCAACGGAATATTTTGGGGGAATAGAGATTCATCATGTGTGCTGATCACGCTCAATTATGTCTTATAAAAAGACTAAACGGGCGTTGCAAATATAATCTGAGTATTTAACCCAAAGTCGAATCCCACAGGGAATTAACCTATCAATTGTTGTTGTTAGACTACTCGATCCTCAATAATCAAGTTCCCAAAGGTTATGAATATCATTTTTCAGTATTTTTACTACTACAGCTGAATGAAATTAAATAAACTAAAACACAAATAATATTGAGGTGTAAACATATGCGATAAAGGTCTAAGGTTATTGTTTCCCCCGTTGCTGAACTTCTTTCTTGGATACTTCCTATAGTTTTGATTCAGTTGTCTCTATCAATCATGAACACTCCAGATACCATAAATCTCTCTCAGGTAATTATGGTAATTTACTAGACGCACTCTCTCAAGTTACGCTAGCTAGATTGCACTACAACTCACTTTAGATTACACCCGAGGTATCGTTATCTCTAATCCAACCTCTAAACCCTCGGTTATGACTCTCGCCTATACTCCGGGAGTGATGTTGTTCAAACAACTACCTAAATATGCACTCTCTCTCAAGTAGATACATAATAAATAGGCACAACTAATTGAGGATCTTTTCAATTAACTACAACAAGAACATAGTTGAACAAATAGAGATTAACAACCAAACAAAACTATATTAATATCACAATAACGTCATTCCCCAATGGGTTCCACCAAAACCTTAGATTAGAACAATTAGCTACTCATAACAATACTGAAAACTACAAAAGGATTCATGAACAATGATAAAAATCACAAGAGAAGGAGATATGGATTGATGCCCAATTGCCCTCCTTGCCTCTTGCCCTTGCTTTTTCTTATTCTAAACTCTAAACCTAGATAATCTGCTCCTTTGGGTGGATTGAACCTTTTATACGTTAAGTGGATTGGCCCCAAACTTCCAAAAGTACCCTTCTCGACGTATATTTCCCGTCTGGACTAGCGCGGGCGTGCTAGTCTCGCGCTACAGCCCGTGCTAATGGGGTTTAGCACTGCCGGGAAGATCACTGGACTAGCGCGGGCGCGCTAGTCTAGTGCTAATGACCGCGCTAATGGGGTTTCCTACTGCCTTGACAAATCTCCAGCCTTCAAATCACCTCGGAGTTACCCCATGGCCTGTTATTCTTCAAATTCGCTCGGATCACCATCATAAGTCCTCAATAGCTTATTGTACTCCTGTGAAACGCAAAAATCACCATTAGAGCCAATTTATCATCTTTTAACTCACTTAAGACCGTGAAGCATCATTAAGTTAGAGTATAAATATATGCTAAACTATGTGAATTTAGCCTATTATCAACACCCCACACTTAAATCATAGCTAGACCTCGAGCAATCCACTATATCCTACAAGGTTTATTTGCATTAAACACTCCTCTACGGTGTCACACCACAAGCGTTTTACAAGAACTGTACCTAGAAGTGTAACATCTATGCCTCAAGCGATGACTCTCACATGTCATTCTATACTCTTACTTCCTCGAAATACTCTACAAGGAGGTCAAGACTTACCTATTTTTCATAAATTATATGCCCTCACTTCACTCAATTGAGAGCAGTTCCATAAAAGATAATAGTCAGAGCAACAAGAACTTTAATTCGAAAGAATTCATTCACTCCCAAAAAGAACATTCATATGTCACACAGATACGCCATAGGCTTGCACGTAGTGTAATACTCCACTAATTGAGTTCATTCAGTCTAAGATCAATAGGTCTTTATTTGGTTGTAATGTAGGCTAAGAGACGGGTAGGATACATTTGGGTATAGTGACTAACCTCCCTAAGCCCTTTTAATACAATTACATTAACATTCAGCCCATTTTTATGCTTGGACAGTACTTTCACCCTGCTTTACTTCATAATTACCCCACTATTCTTTTAGTGCAACTTTCTTTTTCATGCCACTAATTATCAAGGACTACATGTATTTATTTTCCTCTTTATTTCTTTTGTCTTTTTGTTTTTTCTAAGTGACTTTCACTTTTGCATTTTTCATTCTATTTCCTTGATTTTCCTTATAGATCAACCCACCACCCCACACTTTGACTTTTACATATCTGCTAACAGTTCAAGTGCTCATGGAAAGTACCAGGTTCAAACAGACAGGCTATTCAAACAATTGGTTATGGTTCATAATGTGGTTATCAAAGAAACAGGCTTATAAGCTCAAAGGGGTTGACTATGGTTAATTATATTCAGATGGGTATATATTTGTGTCTGGCTAAATAAAGAAATGCATATATCCCTTCTAAAACTAAACAAACTTCTATTTCGATTTGTATACAAACGGGGCAAGTTCTAGGTACCAAATGCAGACATAGAATAGATGCAAAATACCTCACACACACACACATGGCACATAATTAATCCAAATTGGTTCATCAAAACACTCCATTGAGCATTCAAGTTAGTTGCAACATGCACCATTAAGGCATTCTACAAGAGTCAACAGGTGAGCGTCACACTCTAGGATTCATGGTGTTTGGATGTACCACAATAAGGGTAGCATTTTATCATTCAGCAACTTTCCCAAAGGATTCCTAACAACTAAAAAAATAAAAGAAGCTAGCTATACCCGATTCAAGCTAAACCCTTGGAAAAGAACCGCGGTCAAAATAAAAACCAAGAGGGAGTTACTACACTACCTACAAAGAAAATAAAATAAACTTTTTGGTGTTTTCTTTGGACTAACCTCCCTCAAGAAAGCTTCCTAAGAAATCCGTCATTAGGAGGAGTCCACTAAATTTTTTGATTTTTTTTTTTCGATTGACTTGGACCCTCAAGAACCCCCGCCGAAGGGATCCTTTGTCGGGCCAAGATGACTTGATTAATATAACCAACAAACAACTAAAACAAACTACAAAAAAATATAAAATAAAACTATAATTCGACCAAGTTAACCAAAAGAAACTAAAGCAAATAATTCATAACTTGTACAACATACAATACAAAAGGGAAACCATCCCCCACCCCACACTTAAAATGAGGACATATCCTCATGGACAATGAAAAGACAGAATAAGGTAAGGGGACTTCCCTGACAACTCAATCTTGGTCGGAGACAGTGTCTGGGTTCACATTGCAAGCATGACCCAGGGCGCATAGCTAGCCCATAATCTTCTTTTCAGACTTCTTTTGCTGGGTGGCCATCTCATCAACTCGGGTCCCCAGTTCAGTCACTGAGTTTTTCAACCCGGCCACGTCGTGCTCTAGGTGATCCAACCGTTGTCCTCGACTGGCCATAGACGGTCCTCCAACGTCCACAGCTTGCTCCTCCTTCATGTGCTCAGTCTCCTCACCTCCCTGGTGATGCTCCTCCTCTGCTTCATCTTCCTCAGAGTCATGCCCCACTAATTCCTCATCGGCTTCCATTGCCTCTTTTACCGTAGTAACTCTTTCAGCTTTGAAGGGATGCACCTCAGGCACCCGCCATCGAGAGCAAAGTCGCCTGGCACCCCAGCCGCAGCGTACAATCGAGTGACAAGCGATGGGTAGAAGAACCCATACCTTTGGACCTTCACGCGGACAAACATCTCCTCATGAATTAACCGGGCCACATCGAACAGCGCATCTACCATGAAGCACCAAATCAAAAACGCTCGAGGAATGTTCACCTCCGAAGTGTTTTTGGATAGCAAGAGTTGATTATTGATCAGGTACAATCAGCATTTGGCCTCAAACTTGAGGGCCGAGGAGTGAAATTTTTTTCCATACTTGTACCACTTCAACGCGATGCTCAATCGACAGATGGTCAGGATGAACGTATCCCAGGGAGTCATTTTTCCTCTATAGGTATGGGATGCATCTACGTAACAAGTTGATGGTGGAGGTAGCCTGTACATTGTCCGAATGTGCTCCATTGAGGCACTAACCGGCCTTCTCCGCACTATTACAACATAGTTCTCATGCTCCGGAGTGTTGGCATAAAATTCCCTGACAATCATGGCATTTGCCTCATCAGGTTCCTCAAATACGTCCATGCGACGGTGCATTAACACCTCGTACATTCTTGGGCAGTTCATCCTGATGGCTTCAGAGTCCATGGCCATCTCAGGTATAGCTGTCTTATCCTCTTTTTCAGCGAATCTGTCTTGAGCCTTCGCTGAGACAAACTTGTGGCTATTGAAAGGCCTCGAGTCAACTGATTTTCGGTGCCTTCCTCTGGTGGAGGCTCTTGCTGGACGACTTGAGGAGGCGCCTGTGTCTTGACGCTTGCGTGGAGGCATTGTAACTATAGGGTTTAAGGATGGAGATGGAGTAATAGGGGTTGAAGAAGGCTTAGAGATGGGAGTGCTTGAGTGGGTTTGCCTGCTATTAGGGAGTAAAATTGAAGAGGAAAAGAAGAAGAAGAAGGGAAAGGTTTTATGGGAGGGTGAAGTTTTATTGTGAGAAGGAAGGGGGATAAGATTGTGTCGGCTGGGGAGGGGGGGAATAATTGGGTGGTTGGGAAATTTACTAAAAGAAAATAACAAAATAATTTTTTTTACCTGAAACTTACCTATGTCGAGACGGTCTAGCGCGACCTTAGCGCTAGAATAGCGCGGGTGCGTTAGTCCAGGGGTTGAGGGATAGTGGGAAACCCTTCTAGCGCAACCTATAGCGCGAGATAAGCGCGGCCGCGCTAGTGGCGATGTAGGCGAGGCAGTGTAAAACCTGACTAGCGCTAGCTTAGCGCGGGCGCGCTAGTCCAGGCGTCAGCAGAAATTTTCTTTTGTTTTCCTCTTTACTAGGGTCCTGTGTTCACCCTTTTCTCGCACACCTGCATATGTTATTATTTTATACAATAACACTATATGTATTGGGTTGCCTCCCAACTATCGCCTGATTTACCGTCGCGGCACGACACAGAATGAGCGCAATTAAGGTTCGCTCAGCCTATGAGGTTCAAAAAGATGCACCACAACCAGCTCACTGGTTTCATTCATCCCCACATACATTTTCAATCTTTATCCATTGAACTTCAAGGCGTTAGACCCATCTTCAACAGCAATTTCCACAGGACCAGAAGGAAACACTTCGTCCACTTTGAATGGTCCAAACCATCGGGACTTGAGCTTACCCGGAAACAATCTAATTCTTGAATTGTAAAGCAATACTTTGTCTCTGGGTTTGAAATTTCGGTCCACAATGTTTTTGTCGTGTAACCTCTTCATTCTATCTTTATATAGCCTTGTGCTTTCAAATGCTTGACATCTGAACTCTTCCAACTCATGCAGCTCTGTGACTCGATTTTCTCCCGCAGTATCGAGATATATGTTCAACTGCTTTAATGCCCACCACGCTCGATGATCTAGCTCCAGAGGCAGGTGACAGGCCTTACCAAATACCAACTTGTACGGAGACATACCAATTGGTGTTTAAATGCAGTCCTATAGGCCCAGAGTGCGTCATCAAGCTTCTTCTCCTAATCAGTTCTTGTGGCGTTTACTGTTTTGGTCAGCACACTCTTGATTTCACGGTTTGATACCTCAACCTGCCCGCTCGTCTGACGGTGATAGGGAGATTCCAACTTGTGGCGCACATCATATTTGGCCAGCAGCTTCTCGAAGACACGATTGCAAAAGTGAGTGCCTCTATCACTAATAATAGCCCTTGGGGTCCCAATACAGATGAATATGTTTTTCTTCAAGAACCCCACCACCACTCTTGCATCATTGGTGGGGAACGTTGCAGCTTCTATCCATTTGGACATGTAGTCTACAACAACAAGTATGTACTTATTGTCGTAGGAGCTGACAAAGGGACCTATGAAGTCTGTCCCCCACACATCAAACACTTCCACTTCTTGTATTGGATTCATGGGCATCTTATGACGACGGCATATGTTCCCCGTCCTTTGACATTCATTACAGCCCTTCACCCATTGGTGAGCATCTTTGAACATAGTAGGCCAGTAAAACGCGACCTCTAACACCTTAGCTGATGTCTGAACTCCTCCAAAATGTCCTCCCTATGGACATGCGTGACAAGCCTGCAAAACAACAAATTGTTCTATCTCGGGGACACACCTCCGTATCATGTTATCAATGCAAATTTTAAACAAATGAGGTTCATCCCAATAGTAATTTCGGCAATCACGATAAAATCTTTTCTTTTGAACAGAAAAGAGTTCATAAGGTTCAATACCACTATCCATGTAGTTTGCTATATCTGCATACCATGGCACATCTTCTACGCTCATGGCGAGTAGCTGCTCGTCTGGAAAGGTTTCTAGAATATCCTCCACTTTAATTGCATTCTCAGCACCTTCAAGACGTGACAAGTGGTCAGCGAATTGGTTCTCCGTGCCCTTGCGGTCACGAATCTCCAAGTCAAATTCCTGAAGAAGCAACACCCAACGAATTAGGCGCGGTTTAGACTCTTTTTTATCAACCAAGTATCTGATGGCTGCGTGATCAGTGTACACAACCACCCTTGACCCGATCAGGTAAGACCTAAACTTGTTAAAGGCGAACACTACTGCCAACATTTCCTTTTCTGTCACCATGTAATTCAGATGAGCTCTACTCAAAGTCCTACTTGCGTAGTAAATGGGGTGCATTATTTTATCTCTACGCTGACCCAACACCGCTCCCACTGCGTAGTCACTGGCATCACACATGAGTTCAAACGGTTTCTCCCAGTCGGGTGCAACGATGATCGGTGTTGTGACTAACCGCTTTTTAAGTTCCTCAAACGCTACCCTGTAATCATTAGAAAACACAAAGGGGTTATCTTTTTCAAGCAACTTACAGAGGGGGTTGGCGATCTTGGAGAAGTCTTTGATGAATCGCCGGTAGAATCCGGCATGCCCAAGGAAGCTACGTATAGCTCTGACTAATGTGGGAGGTGGAAGTTTTTCGATCACATCGACTTTAGCTCGGTCCACCTCAATTCCTTTACTTGACACCAAGTGCCCCAAGACTATCCCTTCTTGTACCATGAAATGGCACTTCTCTCAGTTAAGCACAAGATTCGTCTCAATGCACCTTTTTAGGAATATGGCCATCATGCACCTTTGGAATGTGGCGGGTGCATTGCATATGCCAAATGGCATCCTTATCAAGGAAAATACCCCATAGGGGCATGTGAAGGAGGTATTCTCCCTGTCTTCCGGGGCAATTGAAATTTGGTTGTACCTCGAGTACCCGTCCAGGAAACAAAAGTGAGACCTCCTTGCAAGCCTGTCGAGCATGTGATCAATGAAGGGAAGTGGGAAATGGTCTTTACGGGTGGTGAGATTCAGATTTCTGTAATCCATGCATATTCTCCAGCCCGTGAAGGTTCTTGTAGATATCAACTCATTTTTGTCATTCTTTACAATCGTCATGCCACCCTTTTTTGGAACACATTGCACTGGGCTGACCTAGCGCTGTCAGAGATGGGGAAAATGATTCCCGTATCTAGCCACTTGATGATTTCTTTCTTCACCACTTCCTTCATGTTTGGGTTCAAGCACCTTTGATGTTCCCTGGAAGGTATGTGTCCCTCTTCCAGGAGAATCTTGTGCATGCAGTATGTCGGGCTGATCCCTTTGATATCTGCCATGGTCCATCTAATGGCAGTATTGCACTCTGACAGTACCTGTAACAACTAATTTTCCTGCACATCTAACAAACTAAATGAGATAATAACAGGTAGCGTAGTATTGGGGCCAAAAAATACGTACCTGAGATGGGCTGGAAATGGTTTCAACTCTAGTTTGGGAGGTGCTTCCACAGAGGGCTTGGTTGGCGGGCTCTCTCTTTTCTCTAAGTGCAATGGTTCAAACTCAAGAGCCCTCGGCCATAATCCTTTACCTTCAAGTGCTAACACCCACTCTGCCAATTCCTCCGCATTTACCGCGGCTAAATTCATTAAACACGCAGCAAAGAGGGTCCTCAATAGTTAAGGACACATCATCTCCCTCCACTATTACATCCACAATATCAATTAGAGAGCAGTTGGCGAACTCACTCGGTCGCCTCATGGATTTCTGCACATTGAATGTGATTTCTTCATCATTAAGCTTCATCTTGAGCTCCCCAGTCTCACAATCAATGAGAGCTCTGCCTGTGGCTAAAAATGGCCTGCCCAAGATTATGGGAATCTCATCATCCACTCGACACTCTAGTATCGCAAAGTCAGCAAGGGAACACAAACTTCCCCACTTGCACCAAAACATCATCCAGAATACCCGACGGTTTGTTCACCGTCCTATCAGCTAGCTGCAACAACATGGAAGTTGGTCCGAATCTACCAATACCCAGTCCCTTATAAAAGGCCAGGGGCATTAGATTAATCCTGGCCCTAAAATCACACAGTGCTTTGGCAAAAGCTAAATTGCAAATGGTGCAGGGAATTGTAAAACTCCCTGGATCAGACAACTTCTCTGCTATTGGTCATATTACCACAACACTGCAAGTCTGAGTCAAAGTCACAGTCGCTAAGTCTTGGAAATCAAACTTCCGGTACATCAAATCCTTCATCATCTTCGCATACCCAGGCATCTCTTTCAGAGCATCAATCAGAGGAATGTTTACATGTATCTGCTTTAGCGTATCCAAGAACTTTTTGTACTGTTCATACTTTTGGTATTTGGCAAGCCTTTGAGGGAATGGGGTTGGCGGTCTCTTCTTCCCAGTGATTTGGGATTTTTCTTTCTCAATTACCACTTCAACTACTGACTCTGGGGTTATTTCCATTTCATTTTCAGCCTCACTGCGCCCACTAAGTTTTCCTTTAGCAGTTTGTACTCTTACCTTGGTCAAGTTTGTGGAATCATCAAGTTCGATTAGCACTAGTACTAGTGTCTCTGCCTGTCTGCTTTCACGAGCCAATTCTTGTTCCAAGTCTAAGTCCCTATCATTGAGGAGAATCACTGCCATCATCTTCTTCGGGCTATGGTCCTTAGGATTCAACTGAGTATCTGCAAGTAAAGTCCCAAGAGGATGATTTTTCACTGCCATAAATATATGGTCCAACTGCACTTCAATATTTTTAATAGCTGCATCATGTACATCTACTCTCTCACTCATTTTGGCCGTTGACCCAATCACCTATTGCATCATCGCTTCAAGCCTGAAAACCCATCTTCTTGCCTCCCCCCATGTTGTTGTTGAGGAGGGTGGTATGCTTGCTGTTGATTCTGATTGTTATAACCTTGTGGTCTCTGATAAGGTGCTACATTACCTTGAGGTCTCATGGAACCCATGTTTCCATTATTTTGTTGCTGGTGAGGTGGTCTATACGGTTGAACTTGCTGACCCCAGTTCTGTCCCCCTTGTCTCTGGACTCCATAATTTGATACATAATTCATGTTTTATGAGTAAGGAGGGTGATCACACTCTGCATTCCACTAATTACCAAATGGTTGACTAATGCAAGATGTGCATAAGCCACCATTGGTTGTATCCACGATATGTACCTGCTGCTTTTGCCCTGATTCCTCCATCTTCTTAGTTAGTATGCTCATCTGTGTTATCAAGGTGGCCACATTCTCAGCAATAGTATTGGATTGATCGAGGGGCGCTGAGTGAACTACAGGAGTAACGGGCACATTCCTGGTTGTCCACCCCAAATTCTGCGCCATTTTATCAAGCAGGATCTGGATTACTCTCCATGTTTTGGTCAAGAATGCTCCACCAGCTGAAACATCTACATTTGCCTTTACAGTATCCGCCAGACCCATATAAAAATGCTGCCCCAACATCTGCTCAGGAATACCATGGTGTGGACAGATAACCAACATTCCCTTAAATCGTTCCCATGTTTCCTGCAATGTTTCAACTGGCTTCTGTCTGAAGCTCAAGATTTCATCAATTTGTTGAGATGTCTTGTTGGGTGGATGGAATTTGTTCACGAACGGCTTAACTAACTCCTCCCATATGGTAATGGAATTGATGGGGAGCGAGTTTAGCCAAGTCTAGGCTGCTCCTGTCACTGAGAATGGAAACAACAATAGTTTTATCGCTTCTTGAGTGACGTTTGGCTGCCTTTGAGTTTTGCAAATCGACAGGAAATTCTTCAAATGCTGTTGGGGGTCCTCGATGTATGACCCTGAAAATAGTCCCTTTATCTGCAACAAGTGTAACATATTATTTGTAATCTGAAAGGACTCAGCCTGTATTTGAGGGACTAGTATCGTAGTGGCCAAATTCTCCGCCATGGGTTGTGCCCAGTCATATAAAGGAGACTCTGCCTCTATCTGCGCAACTGGGTCTACCATGTCGTCCCCATTGTTTTTTCTGTTGTTTGGATCTTCCATGTCGGGTTCAAGTTGTTCAATTGATGGTTTTTGTTTGCTTTTCCGGTTGGCCCAGTTTAAGGACTTGAAAACTTTCTTGGGGTTTTATAAGGCTTCTAATACTTCACCAGTTCTCGATGAGTTTCTAGGCACACACCTGTACAACCAAGTTAGCAAACGTTAAAATTTCAATGTATAGATGAAATTGAAGAAAATTGACTATACTTAAGAATTTTGTATTTCTTCTAACTCTAATTGATGACACCGTTAATTCCCGGTAACGGCGCCAAAATTTGATCACGCTCGACTCTGTCTTATAAAAAGACTAAACGGGCGTTACAAATATAATCTGAGTATTTAGACTAGAGTCAAATCCCACAGGGAATTAACCTATCAATTATTGTTGTTAGACTACTCGATTCTCAATAATCAAGTTCCCAAAGGTTATGAATATCATTTTTCAGTATTTTTACTACTACAGCTGAATGAAATTAAATAAACTAAAAGACAACTAATATTGAGGTATAAACAGATGCGACAAAGGTCTAAGGTTATGGTTTCCACCGTTGGTGAACTTCTTTCTTGGATACTTCCTATAGTTTTGATTCAGTTGTCTCTATCAATCATCAACACTCCAACTACCATAGATCTCTCTCAAGTAATTATTATAATTTACTAGATGCACTCTCTCAAGTTACGCTAGCTAGATTGCATCAGCTCACTTTAGATTGCACACGATGTATCGTTATCTCCAATCCAACTTCTAAACCCTCGGTTATGACTCTTGCCTATACTCCGGGAGTGATGTTGTTCAAACAGCTACCTAAATATGCACTCGCTCTCCAATAGATACATAATAAATAGGCACAGCTAATTGAGGATCCTTTCAATTAACTACAACAAGAACGTAGTTGAACAAATAAAGATTAACAACCAATCAAAACTATATTAATATCACAATAACGTCATTCCCCAACGGTTTCCACCAAAGCCTTAGATTAGAACAGTTAGCTACTCATAACAATACTGAAAACTACAAAAGAATTCATGAACAATGATAAAAATCACAAGAGAAGGAGATATTTATTGATGCCCAATTACCCTCATTGCCTCTTGCCCTTGGTTTTTCTTATTCTAAACTCTAAACCTGGATAATATTCTCCTTTGGGATAATTGAACCTTTTATAGGTTAAGTGGATTGGCCCCAAACTTTCACCCTTCTCGACGTATTTTTCCCGTCTAAACTAGCGCGGGCGCGTTAGTCTCGGGCTACAGCCCGCGCTAATGGGGTTTGCTACTGCGTTGAATCGGGACTCTGTTGTTCCGATGGCCCTGTATAGTGGCCCTATTTTGCTGACATTTGTGTTTTCCCCTATGTGATAAAGTACTTGAGTTGTCAATTATGCTGAAAATCATTTTTATGCTTAATGATGTTATTGTTTGAACCCATAGTGGTCATTTCTTACTATCATCTTATTGATTTCATTAATACTGATACTAAATCACATTCATGCATTTATATCACATCTCAGTCTCAGTTGTGACTTATAGATACATCATATAATTATTCCGAGTCAGTTTTCATGACATTATGAGTCGTGGGTGAGACTAGAGAGAGTAAAGACTGAGTGAGGCCGAGAGCCTAATTATGAGTGACAATTATTGGGTCGGGATGCACGCTGCAGCGTATATATTCATTAGATCAGGCTGCACGCCGCATCATATATATATTTAATGGATCAGTTTGCACGCCGCAGCGAGGTATATGTGGATCGGGCTGCATGCCACAACGAGATATTGGATTGGATTGCACGCCCCAGCAATGTAGCGCTTGGGCTGAAGGAGCCCCTCCGGAGTCTGTACGCCCCTAGTGAGCATAGTCGACTATATATACATGGATCGGGCTGCACGCTGCAACAGTTATTATACAGCGGCGAGTGATTTAGTGTGCTGAGTATTGAGCTTAGTAAGATACGATGCGAGTTAATGAGATTGAGTACTCTGAGAGTGTGATTACATGTTTCATTTTGGAAATACATGGCATTTACATGCATACATGACATACAGGCATAGAGACACATTTTCCCTCATGCTATATAGTACCACGTCATTCATGACTTATTATACACATTGATATGTGGGTATGGAGAAGCACTTTATACTTGTTATTTTGGAAGAAAATGAAACATTTTATTTATCGTGGAAAAGGATATTTGGAAAATTTCAGTGTTCAAACTCACTCGTACTTTTGGAATTTTTGGTAAGAGATCTGGTATTTTCTTTCAATGAGATGTTTGAAAAGCATGACCAATTTTTTGGAACTGTGAACGAGCTAAGTAGTTTACTTTTGATATATTTCTTTTATACTTGCATTTATGTTGTTATGAATTGTTATGGAAATATTGGCTTTGAGCCCGATCCTGTGTTAGCTCGTCACTGCCTTCAACCTAAGTTAGGTCTGTTACTTACTCAGTACATGGGGTCGGTTGTACTGATACTACACTTCTGCACATCGCATGCCGATGTTGGTTGATGCTATTGCTGTGTTCGATGCCTGCGGGACTTGAAGATGTACCGGCGTCCCTGTTGTAGCTGCCTCCTTTTTTCGGGGTAGTTTTATCTTGTAAAAACTCTATCTATGTGCTTTGCAAATATGTGAAATTGTTTTATTGTTGCTTTTTAAAATTCATTTGTAGAAGCTCATGATTTATACCACCAGTCCTTGGTGAAATGTATAAGATTTTTTTGAAATTCTATTGTTTAATTGTTTTATTGAATTAAATAGAACTGGAAAAGTGTTAACCGGCTTACCTAGCGGGTGGGATTAGGTTCCATCACGACTGCTGTATTTTGTGTCGTGACAGATATCGTCCTGTAGTCCCGAATTAATTATGCAGTATAGGGGGATCTCCCGGAATACGTCCGTAGTCCCAAAATAAATATGCAGTGCTAGAGGAAGGGGGGGGGGAGGGATCTCCCAGAATATGTCAGTAGTCGCATACTAAATATGCAAGACATGGGGATCTCCCGGAATACGTTTGTAGTCCCAAAATAAATATGCAGTGCTGAGGGATCTCCCGGAATACCGTTCCGTAGTCCCAAAGTAAATATGAAGTGCAGGGGATCTCCCAGAATATCGTTCCTTAGTCCCAATTTAAATATGAAACAACAACCAACAGATATAACAACTATAACACGACAAAACCTCGTACATCACCACAACAAGTACAAAACCAACAATGACAGTTATGCAAAGTACGACGAGTAAATCAACTCAAGAACTTTAAGTAAAAAATAATGGTATAACTCATTCAGAAGGAATAACCATAGTAAAGAATGCTAAGCGCAAGGAGAACAACTTAACAATGGAAAAGAAAAATGTAGCAATGATTCCATAATATACAATTCAACAATTAGAAGCCAACACTAGTCAAATTGTTCCAAATAAAGGCAAGCCAACTAAGATATAAGTTATCTAACTCTTTTGAGATTGAACAATTACGAGAAATATTCAACAATTGAAGTGAGGGTAAGCAGCAAAAAATAATCATAACTCCAATTAAGACTAATTAATTATAGGATGAGATAATAATTTAAATTAAAGATAAGCAATTATGAAAATATAGCATGACGATAGAAGAGGTAAAATCTTCAATTAAGTCAAATCAGGATCAAGTAGACAGTAAGGGTGAATCCTAAAGCAATTATCTTTAATCAAAGCATGTAGAGGTGAAACTAGTAAATATGAACTTAAATGTATCAAGAACAACTTCATACTGGTGAATATAAGGACCTAAGAACCCTAAAAGGCCAACTTCCCACAAATATGTCCTATCACGCACTCGTCACCTTACGTACACGGACTACAATCAACATACAAGACTCAAATCTTAAGGGATATTTCCCCCACACAAGGTTAAACAATATACTTACCTTAAAGAAGACAACCCGGTACTCTAAAATGAACTCCTCGGTTGAAAAGACCTCCGAACGGCTCAAATCTAATCAAAATAACTTCAATACACAAATAGAACTCATAAGAAACTATTTCGGATCATAAAGTCTCAATCTTTACAAAAATCTAGAAAACGACTCAAAAGTCGACCCCGGACCCGCAACTCAGAGCTAGACCAAATTTACAAAATCCAAACACTCATTCAATTACGAATCCAACCATACTTATTTCATAATATTACAATACCAAATCGATGGTCAAACCCAATTATTCTCTTTAAAATTTTTTGGATAAAAACTCCCAATTCTCCAATCAAAATATGGATTATTAAAAAAGTAACATCTGTAACCATATTAAAATACATAAATTATACTTAGATACTTACAACCATGAAAATACGAGAACAACGCCGTGGAAATCGCCTCAATCAGAGCTCTAGAACTCAAGATATGCTCAAAATACTAAAATGACGCGGTCTAATTTTTTTATACTCGAGGATTTTCACATTTGCGACAAAAATATCCGCACCTGCGCATTTCCAGCTGTCATTTCCGCTTTTGCGGACCATATTCCGCATCTGTGACTCCGCAGATGCGGACCCAACTTCGCATCTGCGGAGCACCATCACCAGCTCTCTTTTCCGACACAAAAATGAGCATAACTTCCTCATACGATGTTCAAATTCGATAATTCTTTTTGCTATAGCTCCGTAATTACAATACGGATCTAGTGCTTTAATCAAAATAGAAATTGGATCTCATTTTCTTAATGTGGTACCATTTATGCTTGAAGAAACGATGCTGAAACAAAAAAACGAACGCAAGACAACCCAAATCTATCTGAAACTCACCCGAGCCCCTCGGGACCCCGTCCGAACATACCAATAAATTCAATAACCTAACACGGACCCACTCGAGGCCTCAAACAACATCAAAGAAGGATGAAACTACAAATCGCACCATGAATCGAGCTTATGAACTTTCAAATCTTCTAATTCTAAAACTCGTGCCGAACCCTATCAATTCAACCCGGAATGGCGCCAAATTTTGTAAACAAGTCCCAATTGACATAACGGAGCTGTTCCATCTCTCGGAATCACATTCCGACCCTGATATCACCAAAATCAACTATTGGTTAAACCTCTCCACATTCCAAACTTCTACTTTTCCAACTTTGCCGAAATGCTTCAAATCAGCCTACGGACCTCCAAATCCAATTCCAGATGCACGCCTAAGTCCAAAATCACCATATGAAGCTGTTGAAATCATCTAAAACCCATTCCGGAGCCTTTTACACAAAAGTCAAATTCTAGTTAACTCTTACCGCTTAAGCTTCCAAAACTTGGATTATTCTTCCGATTTGGCTCTGAATCATCCTCTGAATCATCTGGTAACTGAATTCAACCACACGCAGGTCGGTATACAAAATATAAATTTGCTTAAGGCCTTATAGCTTCGAACGAAACTTAAATTTTTAAAATGACTAGCAGGGTCGTTACATCCTCCTCCTCTTAAAACAAACGTTCGTCCTCGAACGTGCCAAGGATCACCTCGAAGTATTCAAATCACTGAATGCGCACTTCCAACATACACCAGCGGGTGACCACACGTCACCCCAATCTACATAAGCCTAAAGACACCGTCTCAACTGCAATTTAGCCTTTCTACCACCGCCGATAAGCCTCATACCTCAAATTCTCACCTTCTATTCGTTTCCAAAAGACTCGATTCTAAATTCATATACGGTATCAGTCTCAACCAACTACAAAAAATCATGCCTACACCCACAAGGTATGACCACACAATATAACACACCACACATAAGCTTATAATAAAACTTCTAATCACAATAGTTGCCTAAAATCTACCCAACACTGCAATTAGCCTCATATCTAATAGAACTCTGTTTCAAACCTCCGCAACCCTAACGATGATGCAAGAACCATGAAGACCTCATAATTAGACACCCGAATCACCAAGCAACAACTAACACCACTAGGCACATACCCAGTAAGCTAAACCTCAAGAAGCATAGAAGAAAAATGGCTGAATATGAAAAGAGAAACACATAAGGGAACTACCAAACAAGCCCGACATGCACAACTCTTTATCAATACTAACCTACAAAAACAATATAACAAGGAAAGAATTATAGCATATGAATAAATCACATGGATCCCATCCTGATATAACTTCCACCGGTGTACTCAGCATGGTTCAAACATATTGAATCACAAGAGAGTCACAAGGGTCTCACCCTCAACTCTAAATCACATACCGAATATATATCATGCCAATTGAAATCTTTCACTAACTCAGCTTTACCAATAAATCACAACACTCACTGAACTCTTACCCCGTAGGGTACCAAATCACAAATTGTAACAAAAAATACATAGGATCACACCAAAACCTACCATAATGAATAACAAAGACTCTAATCTCACCACCCTCAATGATGAATAAGAACAACAATAGAAACGAAGACCACTCATAGAACCTCCCAACAAGGGAAAACACGTAAACAGAGTGCAAATCATGCTCACCCATATGTAAACAACAACTAAGGGAACTCGTCCCGATAAGCAGAACCGAAACAAAATATGAATGGTGCCCTTATGTAACAAATAAAAAGCATACCTATATGACATCACCTGGCGCAACGGCCTCTAGCCTACTATATGAAACACATAACCGGGTCGGGCCTCCCCATCATGGGCGCCCTTTATTCGGCTGAATACTCAGTTGTGACACACATGTCCGAAGTCTACCACAATCTCTCACCATGTGGCTGGTCCACACTCAAAGAAACCTCTCTGATGACGTGGCTGTGGAAAATGTGCAGTACGAGTACTCTGAGATCCATGAGCACCTGAAACACTACGAGAAGACGGAAGTGCAAAATGAACTAGCTGACCAACAAAACTTCTACCATGCCGTACCCTGCCTCCAAAATAAGGACCAGTAGATCTCTCCAGTCTACGAGGCCTCCTCGCCTCCCTATACTCTCTCTCTTGATCTCGTCTTTCCTCTTTCTTCCGGTCCCACATGCCCTCTCACCGACGAGTGATCCCTACCACCTGTTGAAGAAAAACATATGACTCCAACTCTCGAGTCATGTTGGACTGAATATCATGCCTGAGCCCCTCAATGAATCTATGGACTCGCCCTCTGTCGCGCCCCCTTTTCCAAACTCTTTTCGGGGTCAGTCAAGAGTTTTGACATTATTGTGACAACTCGTTTCCTTTTGGGGAATGGGCATGGAAGATTGGAAGAGTCGCCACCTAACGAGTTAAGATGCGTTAGGGCACCTATTTGGGTTATTTACAAACAAGATTTGGTAACCTGAGATAGGGTAAGGGCTTGAAATTATTCTAAGGGGAAGGTGTTAGGCACTCCTTAGAATCCACAACTGTGGTTCCCGGCCAAACAACTTTGTGAATTTGTACAAGTACCAAATATGCAATTAGTGTTTAAGAAAAGTAAATAGTTTTGAAAGGTTCGCAGTCTAAGCACACATGTGTTACTAAGTTTGAAAATATTTAATCACTAAGTAAAAGTTTTTGAAAGAGTTATAATATAAACATGCATATGCGGGTAAGGATGTCCTAGGTTGTTTGTCATATGGATCACGTAAGTACAATACCCGGTATGTCACTTCTCAAAGAGGGGCTACACGTGGTATTAGCGCACCTGTCATCATATCCATACTACCCTTCCCACCCCGTAAAGGTAATTAAAGCGGGTGTTGGTCAACGACCGCTATTGCGTGCTGTTACCCGCCCCTTTCTAATAGTCCTGGAGAAGTTTAGGACTTCTACCTATAAGGGAGGTTCTAGGCAGACCGCTGGGTTCAAAGGCAAAATACTAGGGCGACAGATAAAACAGATAGGACTGCAATTCGGGGAAAACACAGAAAGAGCAGAGAAAAAGTCCCAAGTGTACCTCCACAGATAAGGCAAGTAGGAAGCACAACTCAAACATCGTTAAGGTCATCATTTAGCTTCAGCATCCTAAGGCATGATATCTAGGTGATTTTGGAATGTAAGCAGATAGCAAATTTGTTGTATTACTTAGCAGGAAGCAGATTCCCAGTTTTGAGCGATTTAATCACCTAAGGCTTGTCTAGGTGTGAGACAGTATACCAGAATTACTTTTAGAGAAAAGACTGTTTGGAATTACCTAAAGCATGTTGTCTAAGTGTTCAGAGTCAAAATTATTACCAGTTGTTTGCAAACTGAGTGAAGTTGTTTTTATTCCTTTTCGTGCATCGGTAGTCAAATTAGGTGTATTTACACGAATATGAATGCAGACCTAAACATGGTATCTAATGCACAGAGATGATGAATATGCAGAACCTAAACATGATTTTTTTCTAAATACGCAAAATGCTGCAATGTTTTAAACATGGTTTTAGGAGATGCAAAATGACACATTTATTAATATTATTCAGCCTAAAATAGGATCTCTAGGTGTACATGTCAGCAAAGAACATGATGTAGAAAATACCATTTTATTAACAACGTCTTCTAAGTGATATGCTAGTGAGATGGACATGCTGAAAAACAGTAAGTGCAAATCCTAGGGAACATGATCTCTAATGCATGAATGGAATAGATGGCCTAAACATTATTTCTGTTACACAGATAGGGAATCAAAAAAACCTAATGACGTGTTTTCTACCCTTTTAATAGCTAAATCATGCATAGTTACCCCTCCCTTTTCACTATCCCCAAAGAATTGTTTACAATAATTGTAATTATTACAAACCATTCGCACAAATTACATAATTGAAATAAGAAAAGAAGAAGTTATACTATAGGGAGCCTACTGATAGGCCCAAAATCTCCAAAATGCCTCAAATGCCATTGGTTCACATCCTTTCACATGACCCAGGTGTGTCAGAGTTCCACAAGGATCTCAAGGGATCTCGGGCAATGCTCACACCAAAATTCATAACCATACTGAGTAAGTGCAGTGTGGAAGGGCCAGCTCTAATGTGTTAGAGTTCAGAGGGATCTCATGGGGATCCCAAAGAAGTCAAACATTAAAGGGGCAGAACCTAGACTTCTAAAAGTATATGTGAGAGTGCTTGACATAGTTTTGAAAGAGTTGAGTTGGAAAATAGTTTCAGAAAATAGCTTATTTGAAAATAGGTTTTGGAAACAACAAAAGGATTTACAATAGTGAAAACAGTTTGACAAAAAAATGAGTAGGACAATCAGCAACTCAGAACCAAATCAGCATACATAGTTCAGGGATACAGACAAAAAAGGGAAGGGGGGATTGGGGACAAGTAGACACATATGAAAACATATTTGCATACAAGTTAACACCAGAGAAATACTAAAGTATTATAGAAGTTTGACAACTACAGAAATAGTTTTGTCACAAAGTGTTCATCCCTGGAACTAAACATAACCAGATTAAGGGAGTGCTAAAAGGTAGGTACATAACAGACAGAGTTACACATAAGTTCGGGGGGGGGGGGATTCATGAGTATAACATAGTAGCTAAGTGTAGTGCATGCTTATAGTGTGCTGGGAATCAGGGGTAAGGCATAGTCATAGTGACATGTAGGAAGGAAGTAAACATGCTGAACTAAAGGGAAGGGGGAATCACATGGGTAGAATAATGAGTAGACATGCTAATTGCAGGGTAAAAAACAGAACCACAAGTAAAAGCATAGTAGAAACAAAAAGAATTGCAATACAAACAGAAACATATTGTTTTTGGAGGCTTTAAGTTAAAATGAAAACATACCAGCTAAAGGAGAGAATAAGTGCAGAATGAAGAGCAGTAGAGTGTATAGTTACTCAGTCTTGGCTTGCAGCCGACTGAGAATAACAAATAACCTGTAATGACCCGATCGGTCATCTTGAGCTCTAGCGCGTCGTTCAATGGTTTGAAGTCATAAGCAACTTTGTTTCAGGTATTATGACTTATAGGTGTGTTCAGAATTGAATTTCGGGAAGTTCGGACTCAAATTGGAAAGAAAATTCTCATTTCAGAAGCCTTAAGTTGGAAGAATCGATTAAGACTAGAATTTGGAGTAAACGACCTCGGAATCAGGATCTGAAGGTTCCAGTAGGTTCGTATGATGATTTAGGACTGGGGCCTATGTCCGTATCGTGTTTTGGATAACCCGGGAGCGTTTCGGTGTATATTGTGGAAGTTAGCATTTTAGAAAGAAATTTCATAAGTCTGGGTTGAAGTGCATTTTGGTGTTATTGATGTACGTTTGGGATTATGAATATGGGAATAGCTCCGTATGGTGATTCTGGAGTTGGGAGCGTGATCGGAAGTGAATTCGGAGGTCCGTAGTCTATTTTGAAGTCATTTGGCTAAAGATAGATTTTTGAGAAGTTTGACCGAGAGTTTAACTTTTTGATATCGGGATCGGATTCCAATTCTGAAAGTTGGAGTAGGTTCGTGAGGTCGAATATGACTTGTGTGCAAAATTTGGGGTCAATCAGACGTTATTTGATAGGTTTCGACATCAGATGTAGAAGTTTAAAATTTCAAAGTTCATAAAGCTTGAATTGGAGTGCTATTCATGATTTCGACGTTGTTTGATGTGATTTGAGGCCTTGAGCGAGTTTGTATCATGTTTTGGGACATGTTGGTATAATTGGTTAAGGTCCCGAGGGCCTCGGGTAGATTTCGGAAGGTTAACAGAATGAATTTCGGACCAAAGAGTTGCTGAAATTTTCTGCAGAAAACTGTTTTGACAGCAACTAGAGCAATTGCGGAGCTGAAGTTGGAAGCGTATATCTAGAAATCTATAAGGAATCTCAAAATCTGTAAAACATAAATGTTTCAGACCTTGCATTATTGTTTCCAGAAATTAAAACCATTTATGATTTAGACATTTTATCAGAAAGTTATGATCGATTGAAGATGGCTGGTGGAGCAGTTTTGACAGAATTTTCTGATGCATGTAGACGACTTTAGAAGCTCATATCTCGGAATATATAAAGAGTTATATGGTGTACAACCTATCAAATTAAATATATTCGATTCTAGTTTCTAAATCTTCAAACCGTTGGTCATTGGGATATTTATAAAAGGAGCTATGAGCGTTTCAACAGATGGTGTACAACAAGGAAAAATTACAATAGGATGTACAACCTGCACAGCGCAAGGTACAACTCGATGAAGCTTGGGCAGATTGTTTTAAACACGAGTTTTCTTTCATTTCTTTCATTTAGTTTGGATTATTTTGGAGATCTCAAGGAGGGATTTTCACCAAGCAACACTAGGTAAGTGATTTCTTCCTATTTTTGAGTTAAATATGTGATCTTACATTGATTTAGACATGGAAAATTAGTATAAATTTGAGATTTTTAGGGAAGACCTAGAATTTGGAATTTTGGACTTTTACCATGAATTTGAGCATGAAAATAGAATAAATTGTATAACTGAGTTAGTAAAGCTATGGGTAGAATTTATCTTCGAGAAATTTCGGAATCCAGGCACGTGGGCCCGAGGGCATTTTGGTCAACTTTTCGAGCGGAGTTGGGAACTTATATAATTTGAATTTTAACAAGTATTAGAGTGAATTTGATTGGTTTTATCGTTATTTGAATAGTTTTGGGGCGTTGTGCATCAATTGGAGTCGTCGGAAGGGTTTGAAAGCCGGTTATGGAATTTCGGAGCGAGGTAAGTCTCCTTTCTAACTTTGTGAGAGGTAATTGTCCCCATAAGTGAACTAATTAAGTACGTGCTACTATCTGTCGGGGCTACGTGACGAGGCCTCACCCACACTACTATATAAGTATGAAGGCAAAGGTCGTGTAGCTTTTACCCGAATGGTCGGGATCGAATCCACAGGGAGCCTATAGATGGGAGTGAGTGTATAAGTGATCTAGAAGGGTCGAGTGTTTCTAATTGCACTTCCAAACATTGGTTGATGATAAACTATACTAAATGTATTCTATTGTTTGTAAGCAAAGTAAGGACTAACTTTGTTTTGTTTTTGTTGTTGTTTTCTGATATTGATAAAGGCACTAGGGTTGTGACTGCGTCCTAGGTGATACACAAAGGGATTCAATTCTAAGATCAGGGAATTTGCTCGGAATATAGCTATAACCAAAGCATGAAGGTACTCACTCTATACCTCTCGGTAGTTTGAGTGATTATACACTAATTTCCTCTCTCGAGATCAATTGGGTGCCTAATAAACAAGCAATATAGGCTTAGGTAGGGTATCACTCTCTCGAGGTTTAACTCGTTAACTAGGGCTCAAGTAGGGTTTTACCATTTCTGGGCTTAACCCCTTTTGATTGGGACTACCAAACTCTTGATAATACCCTAATTTCCTATTAGGCTAATTTCTAGACTCAGGTCTTCTTTCTCAAGAAAGACCCAAGTCATCAAAAAGGTTAATAGTGTTTGCAACCACTAATTATAGCTATAAAAACCTTGAAATAGCCTAAATAGCCAACACCCATTAATTTCCCAACCTTAATTTCAAAACCCCATTACATACCCACACTAGGGTTGAGCCACAACCCTAGCTAATGGGTCTAGCTACTCATAATCAAATATGAGAACAATGATAGAGAAGAAGAATAATCCATTTAGTTGATTCCTAACGATGAAATTGAAGTTTTCAATGTTAAAAATGCAAGAATAAAGCTAAAGAAATAAAAACCCTAAAATATTCACGAGCTCTCTACTCTGAAAAACAGCTGATATGTTCCAGCCCACTAAATAAATTACAACATAGTCTATTTATGGTCTGCCAAATTTTTGGACAAAAATACCCCTGAAGGACCACCACGGACCGCGAAACACAATCGCGGTCCGCGAAAATGTTAGGACCGCACTGGAACACCACCGCGGTTCGTGAAACTTCGACCGCGGCCGCGGTGGGAACTTGCAGTTCTTGGTTCTCACTGGAACTCCACCGCGGTCCGCGAAAACACGACCTCGGCCGCGGTGACTGATGGCTTGAATTTCCGACTCATTGGAAATGCACCGCAGTTCGCGAAAACACGACCGCGGTGGCTGATGGCTTGAATTTCTGACTCACTGGAAATGCACCGCGGTCCGCGAAAACACGACCGCGGCCGCGGTGGCCTTGTTGTCTTGAGCAGCTTTGTTGGTTTTGCTCCTTGTGTTAGATTCACTCCTATTTNTAAACATAAACTCTTGCTTGTCCTCAAGCAAAACAAAATAAGCCCCACATATTGAGAGATTTCACAAAAATTTGGATGTACTATTGGTGACCTCAACTAGCATCAATTGGAACTAACCATAGGTCCTAATGCGAATGAATCAATTGACAATGAACCATAGTTTCAAGTGCGATACAAGAGCTTCAAGGGTTGGTCCAACTCATCATTGAACTTCTAACTATTACCTTGGTCAGTGTGGATCCCAGACTCTTATTCCGTAACTTTCCCTAAGCATCTCACCTTTTAGAATAATGACACCCAGAACGAGGAATATGGTGAATCGCTCATCTCTCATCAAGGAAAGAGTCCCATGTTCGGATAGAAGTACCATAGGCTTGCCCTTTGTGTAAATCACCACCAATATAGGCTTCACTCAACCTGAGATCATACAGGGCTTTTGTGGAGTCATGATGAAGGCTTTTGGTCAAGGGTAGGACGTATTTGGTTAGAGTGAGTTTTATCTTTCCTTAAGCACTTGCTCCCACATTTTGTTGACTCTTTGAGTCTTTTTATCTTTTGTAGGGTTGGAAAGACACTTTTTCATCAATTTACTTTATTTCTTCTCTTCTGTTCATTCTTTTCTTTTCATTCTTTTTCATTGCCTTTATATTCTCTCTCTCTCTTTATTTCTTTCTTTCTTTCTTTCTTTCGTGCCTTCTTTTTCACTTCATCACATCTCTTGTCTCCCCCACAAACTTACTTCTTGTGCCTAGTGCCAAGGAAAGATCGGGTGCCAAGAGAAGGTAAAAGAATGGTTAAAGGCTTGTAACTTGGGTACAAAGAAAAGGCTTAAGGCTCAAAAGGGTTGACTAGGGAATATTTCTCTTGGAAGGTCATGGAAGTGTTCAATTCTTTGTTCAAGCCAAGGAAAGCCTATAGTCACTTATCAAGTCAAATTACACCTACAATTTCGCCTAGACAACACTCAGGGAAAGTTCTAGACTAGTAGCACAGAACGTGGACTTGCAATTAAGAATTTCTCACCACTCATAGCTAAAGGATTGTTACAGAAACCGAGTCGAGGGCCCACAACGACCTTAGTCGTGCTTTGAGTAACAAAAATGGTCCCGAAGAACCATCTGATGATTATCGGCCAACACAAGAGTCTCAACATCATCACTATCACCATCCTCAACACAACGGTTTGTCTTTGACCATGGGATCAAAGGAAACTGTGTTAGGCCCAAGTGAAGCTTTGTTTGAGGCACCGTTATTGAAAAACAAAGCAACAAGAAAAAGGAAAAAAAACAAACTCAAACCCTTAAGAAGGTTGACACACCGTCCATCCTTGGGAAGAGCCACCCGGTTCACACAAGTTCCACCTTTGGAAAGAATCATGGTGTTAAGAAAACTGAAGGTTTATTGCTCACGCGAAACCCAAACAAGAAGCTATGAAAGAAAAGTAAGAAGCTATAAAATAGAAAAGAAATGCGTAAAATAAAGTAAAGTGCGTGGGATGGAATGAATATGTACAATAGGGGAATTAGATGAATATACATAAGGGATGAATATTTAAAATGGATCGTTATCTTATACATACCAAAAAGGGAAATAATGTAAAGAAAAAGAAACAAGAAGTTCTTTTCATTATACAATCCGATGTAGCCCAAAATAAAATGCCTGTAGGGACACTTCCCCAACTAAAAGAAAGCATTGTCCTCAATGCTATAGAGCAAAAATAGTGCGCAAAATATGGGAGAGAGAGAGTAAAGAAAACTCCCTATTGGCCCTCAGCCTGCTGAGGTCCCTAATGCTCTGTCTGACATGGGGTAGGAACTGCCTGAGATGAGGAACCTGTAGGAGCTGGATCTGGTATAGCCTGTGATGGAGGTCCGGTGGGCTGAGCCTCCTGGCTCTGAGCCGGAGTGTGCTCTATGGGGGGGGGGGTCTGCTAGTACAAGCCTGATGTTCTGGGCACGTGGCATGACCTTCCTCTTCTTCAGTGGCCTCACCGGCTCCTCCTCCTGGACTGACTGAGGCAATGGATGTTGCTCTGGCTGGGCCTCTGTGGGGTCAGCTAGTAGCATCTCCAAAGGAATGTGATTTCCTGATAGCTTGTCGACCTCCGTTCTCAGCTTCACCACCTCCTCCTTTGACGCCCTAGTCTTCCTCAGCTTCTTTGTTTCTTTGGCTAGCTTTGCCAATGCACTCTCATGTGCACCCACCGCGTCCATGATTTTCTTTTCATTCTCCAAAATTTTCTTTCAAAGTGTCCTCAATGGACTGTGGGACCTATGGTGGGGGAGGAGTAACTGGGGCTGCCACGGCTGTAGAAATTGCAGTCAACTTTGTAGTAGTTGACTGCATCCAGTTGGTGAGGCTAGTGAGAGTCATGTTCAGCCGTTGAGCAGTCATGGGATAGGCTCTGGTGGAGGGGATGTCAGTA
Organism: Nicotiana knightiana; assembly: GCA_005239525.1. Taxonomy (NCBI): domain Eukaryota; kingdom Viridiplantae; phylum Streptophyta; class Magnoliopsida; order Solanales; family Solanaceae; genus Nicotiana; species Nicotiana knightiana. The sequence continues at coordinate 86,662 of ML378750.1, forward strand.
GCTGTGGAGGAAGATGGGCTTGGAGGCTTCTCTGGAATGAGGGCTCCACCACCACCATTTGGCTCTTCAGACTGGCTAGTGGAGGCAACCGACTTTCCCTTTGATTTCGTTTTTGGGTTATCCTCATCTTTCAAGTCATACCAGGAGAAAGGTGCTTTGGGCTTGACTTTGGTGTCAAAGCGCTTCATAGTCACTTTTTGGTCTTCACAATACATGGTCAGGTAATGAGGAAAAGGGTAAGTAGTATCACCTGTGCTGACCACCCGGCTAATGACCTCGGACATCACATTCCCCACATTGATGGGGTATCTGACCATAATGGATGCTACTAATACAGCCCTACTGAGAGGGATGGTCTGGTCATGATGTGTCGGGTTTAGCCTACTACATACAAAAGTCTCCCAACCTTTAGCCTCGAAGTTCAGGGTCCTCCTGGTGATAGTCTTTCCAGCCGTTAACCACTCCGGGGTGTCTCCGGGCTTGGCCAAGTGCAAAGCCAACCAATTTCTCGCAGCATCCTTTTCGGCAAGTTTTTCCCGATATAATGAATCGTCCACCTCATCCATCTCCAAATAGTCATTTAGTGAAGGTCCATCAAAAGGCACAGTGAGATTGCTAACTTTGGATGCCTTTGAGTCCTTTTCCAGAAAAAGCAAATTGGTGTAGAATTTCTTCACTATATGCTCATTGGCCTCCGAAAGATGCTCAATGAAATAAGACCATCCTTTCCTGTCTCGAAATTGCTACCTCACATTGAGGTTGTATTTGGATAAATCTTTCATTGAGAAGGTGCGCTCCGGGATAAGAGACCGTGCAGTCCACAACTCCCTGAATCTGTGGAAGGCATTTTCACTGACGAAACGATCCTTCCACACATCCGGATTCCGAGTGCGCTCTACCCCTTCAACCACCGGCGCCTCCCCTTTGCTGGCACTTGAATGCTCTCCAGATAAGAAAGCTGTAGGGGAAGTTCAGTATGAGTGTGTACTGGAGGTGGATTTGGCTGGAGACACTGCTGGTGCTTGGGCCGGAAGAGATGAGACCGGGTCCATTGGGGATGACTTTGATGAGGCCTCCTCTGATGGAGCATATTCACTTCCTGATGGTGAAGGAGGAGAGTCTGTAACCCGGCTCGGCCATCGTGATGAATGAGGCAACGTAACTTTTGAAGGTTTCCTTGGTACCCCCGGGCCTCTCCCCCTCTGAGTTTCTCCTCTACCCGTGTTTTTGTGACCTCCTCCACGAGATAGTACCATTGTCTGCAAAGTACACATAAGTGAACATGATTAGTTTCGTTAACATTGATGTTCAGACACTGGAGTCTAAGCATAATGTAATGAGGCAAGACATACTGAAATGACTTCGCGGACCGCGAAAAGTTGACCGCGGCCGCGAAAGTCTAATCATGATTGAGCAATACACACTGAAAATGACTTCGCGGACCGCGAAAAATCGGCCGCGAGGTTAGATCCAGTGTGGTATGATTTCTAGACAGCAGGGACCGCGAAACGCAAAAAATTGACCGCGGTCCATGAAACATCAGATTGAAATTTTGCAAAATGAAGCACCGCAGTCCGCGAAAAATGGACCGCGAACCGCGAAAATGGCTATTTACCTAGGGTTCCCAGAACTTTCAATTTCTACGCTAAAGTGTTCATTGAGATATGTCCTACATAAGTAATCAGTGCAATTGCATTCTAAAGGACTATTATGAACCTATTTGGGCTAACCCTAACATTTACAAGCCTAAAAAGAGAAAATAATAATGAAAAAGAAAATAAAAACTAAAGAAAATAAAGAAATTAAGAAGTTAATGAAGCATAAATACACTTACTGGATGTTTGTATGAAGTATGGATGCAAGCAATGAGTTTCCGAGGATGCTAAAGTGAGACACAGTCGAAAGTGGCTTAGGCTTAGCTACAGTGTGAAAAGTAAGAAATGAAACCCTAAAGTCCTATAGGAGCTGGGGACCACCCCACCTACCGCGGACCGCGAAAAATCAACCGCGGTCCGCGGTCATTTAATAGCATAAGGCTTACAAGGCAGAAGGGCTTCGCGGACCGCGAAAAGTCAACCGTGGCCGCAAAGTCCATTTCCAGAACACTGTGATTGCATCATATTGACTTCGCGAACCACAAAAATTCGACCGCGGCCGCGAAGTCAATTTCCAGTGAGCTTTCGATTCTGTACTCAATCGAATTCCTGTGTCAAAATCATCCTACACATCCAAAAACCAGTTAGTGTAAAAGTGGAACCTATTTTACCAAGAAAAACAAAGAAAATGAAAGTAAAGACACATGGATTTCCTCCCAAAAAGCGTCTGATTTAACGTCGCGACACGACACATTTTATCGAAATTATTGGAGATGAAGAAGTGCCACGACGTGGTTGTCATCAACTTTGCCAAGATAGTGTTTTACCCGGTGACCATTCACTCTGAATACTTCACCACTTTTGTTCTTGAGGTCAAGAGCCCCAAATGGAGTGACAAATACCACTTCAAAAGGCCCACTCCACTTTGACTTTAGCTTCCTGGGAAATAACCTCAACCGAGAATTGAACAATAAGACCAAGTCACCAACTTTGAACTCTTTTCCTCGAGCATATTTGTCATGTAGGTACTTCATTTTGTCCTTATACACGGACGAACTAGAGTACGCATGGAATCTAAAATCATCCAACTCATTCAATTGCTCCACTCTAAAATTTGCAGCTACATCCCATTCCAAGTTCAGCTTTTTCAAGGCCCACATAGCCTTGTGCTCCAATTTCACCTGAAGGTGGCATGATTTTCCAAAGATCAAGCGATATGGGGACATCCCAATTGGGGTCTTGTAGGTGGTCCGATAAGCCCAAATAGCATCATCTAATTTCTTAGCCCAGTCAGTCCTATTGGCATTGACCGTTTTGAATAATATGCTCTTTATCTCCCTGTTAGACACTTCAACTTGGCCACTAGCCTGAGGGTGGTACGGGGTAGTGACTTTATGGTTTACCCCATACTTAGAAAGCAAGGATTCAAAGGATTTGTTGCAAAAATGTGACCCCCCGTCACTGATGATGGCTCGTGGAGTGCCAAACCTAGTAAAGATATTCTTCTTGAGAAAGGCTATCACACTCCGCGCCTCATTGTTTGGTAAGGCTATGGCCTCCACCCATTTTGACACATAATCAACCGCGACCAAGATGTACGTGTTCCCACATGAACTCACGAATGGCCCCATGAAGTCAATGCCCCAAACATCAAAGATATCTACCTCGAGAATTGAGTTTAAAGGCATCTTATCCTTTTTGGAAATTCCCCAAGCTCTTTGGCATTCATCACACCTCTTCACTAGGGTACTAGCATCCTTATACAAAGTGGGCCAAAAGAACCCACAACTAAGCACTTTAGAAGCAGTTCTCACCTCTCCGTGATGACCACCATACGGCGAGGAGTGGCAAGACTCAAGGATGGCTAGTTGCTCTTCCTCCGATACACATCGCCGGATTACCCCATCGGTGCAAATCTTGAATAAATAAGGCTCATCCCAATATAAATCCATGATATCCTTTCGAAGCTTCTTCCTTTGGTTAGAAGAGAGCTCACAAGGGACATTTCCGGTGACTAGGAAATTAGCAATATCCGTAAACCATGGCATTTCTCTCATAGACATTGAAATGAGTTGTTCATCTGTGAAACTATCATTGATCTCAAGTTTGTCACAAGGACGTCCTTGCTCCTCCAACCGGGATAAATGATCGGCAACTTGATTCTCACTCCCTCTTCGGTCCACTATCTCTAGATCAAACTCTTGTAACAACAAAACCCATCTCATAAGTCTTGCCTTGGAATCCTTTTTGGTCATGAGGTACCGGAGTGCTGCATGGTCTGTGTGAACCATGACTTTGGCACCCATCAAATAAGGTCGAAATTTTTCCATAGCAAAGACTATAGTTAGAAGCTCCTTCTCCGTGGCTGTGTAGTTCATTTGAGCAGAATTCATGGTCTTGCTGGCATAGTAGATTGGATGAAACACTTTATTCACCCTTTGCCCAAGCATAACACCCACAACAAAATCACTTGCATCACACATAAGCTCAAATGGGGCACTCCAGTCCGGTACCGTGATGATGGGAGTGGTAGTGAGCTTGTGTTTTAAGAGTTCAAAAGCTTTCATACACTGCTCATCAAAATTGAATTTGGCATCCTTCTCTAACAGCTTGCATAATGGATTCACCACCTTAGAGAAATCTTTGATAAACCGCCGGTAAAAACCGGCATGGCCAAGAAAGCTNTTCACATCGAGCAAGGACTTTATCAAGATGACTCAATCATTCGTCGAAATAATCCCCGACGACACTAAAGTCATCCATAAATACTTCTAGAAAGTCTTCCACCATGTCGGTGAAGATTACCATCATACATCTTTGGAAAGTAGCTAGGGCATTACAAAGTCCGAATGGCATTCGAGCAAAGGCAAAAGTGCTATATGGGCAAGTGTAGGTGGTCTTCTCTTGATCCTCCGGGGCTATCAATGTTTGATTATATCCAGAATACCCGTCAAGGAAGCAATAATAGGCTCGACCTGTGAGCCTATCCAACATCTGATCCAAGAATGGTAAAGGAAAATGGTCTTTGCGGGTCACCCTGTTGAGTTTGCGGTAGTCCATGCACACCCGCCATCCGGTAACTGTTCTTGTAGGAATGAGCTCATTCTTATCATTTTTTATCACTGTCATTCCACCCTTTTTCGGAACGCATTGGACCGGAGAAGTCCAAGCACTATCCGAAATTGGATAGACCACACCCGCATCAAGCCATTTTATGATCTCTTTTTTCACCACATCTTGCATAGCTTCATTGAGTCTTCTTTGATGTTTAGCAGAGGGTTTGGCTCCATACTCCAATTTAATATTGTGCATGCAAAAGGCGGGGCTAATACCCCGAATATCAGCCAAAGTCCAACCAATTTCTTTCTTCCTCCTCCTTAGCACTTTTAAAGTTTAGTTAACCTGCAATTGGGTTAGGCAAGAGGAAGGAATAACTGGTAAAGTACAAGAGGGACGAAGGTATTCATACCTGAGGTGGGACGGAAGTGGCTTCAACTCCAGATTTGGAGGTTCTTCGATGGATGGCTTTGTTGGTGGGGCCTTCCTGTTCTCCAAGTCCAATGACAATTTTCTTGGAGCATAGAAATAAGACCCCATGCCTTGAAGGGAATGGGAGCTCTCAAGTACACCACCGACCACTGAGTCCTCGTGATTCAACAAGGCCAATTCCATAGGATCATCAACATGGATCATAACACTGGCATCATCAATAATAACCTCGAACACAAGGTCCATAAAAGTGCACACTTCGGTGTTGTTGGGATGCTTCATAGATTTGCACACGTGGAAGACCACTTTCTCATCACCAACTCTAAATATAAGTTCCCCAACTTCAACATCGACCAAGGCCTTCCCGGTGGCAAGGAAAGGCCTCCACAAGATAATAGGGACCTCAAAATCAACCTCACAGTCGAGGATAACAAAATCTGCTAGCAATATGAACTTGTCCACTCTCACTAAGACATCATCAATAATACCTAGGGGCCTCTTCATTGATCGGTCTGCCATTTGCGATCGCATAGAGGTCGCCCTAGGTTGTCCACAGAATATGGCATCAAATTTATGCTTTCCCCAAGATCACATATGGATTTTGCAAACTCAGCACTCCCAATTGTGCAAGGAATAGTGAAGGCACCCGGATCTTCAAGTTTTGGTGCCATGGAGTGAACAATAGCACTCACTTGGTGAGTCATCTTAATGGTCTCACATACCATGGATCAATTTTTTGTCACCAAGTCCTTCATGAACTTAGCGTAGCCTGTCATTTGCTCCAAGGCCTCAACCAAAGGAACATTTATAGTGAGACTCTTCATCATATCAAAGAACTTTTTAAACTGGGTCTCTTGCTTCTGTTTTGACAATCTCTGAGGATAGGGAGGAGGTGGCCTAGGCAATGGTGCCTTTAGGGCCACCGGCTCCGGCATATCGATTATGTGTTCCCTAGACGGGTTCACATTTCTATCCAAGTCCTCTCCTTTGTCATGAATGTCAATTCTTACCTCACCTTTACTTGGCTCATCCAATGCTTTCCCCACATCAGCTGGTAGCTCATCTTGAGGTACAACTTCATCATCATCAACAACTTTCTTTTTCCTTGAAGTACTTGCCTCCACACCTTTTCCACTCCGAATGGTTACCTCCATAGCATGACCGGTGTTGTTGTTCCCACCCTTGGGGTTCACCATCGTATCACTTGGTAGTGCACCCTTCGGGCGTGTGTTTAAGGCTTGTGAAATCTGGCCCGTTTGTACTTCAAGATTTCGGATTGAAGTAGTGTGAGAGGATATCTAGGCATCGGATTCTGCTTCCTCTCCATCATATGTTTGAACATGTTTTCTATCTGACCCATTTCCGAGCTTGAATAACTTTTCCCATGAGATTGATATGGAGGGGGGTTGCTTGGTTGTTGGTACATTAGGGGCCTTTGAAAACCCGACCCTCGATTACCTTCACCTCCCCAATTTTTGTTGTTGTTCCTTCCATTCCAATTCCCTTCATTGTTGTTCCCCCATTGTCGGTCATTATTGTTGTTCCATTGACGATCATTGGTATTGCTCCAATTTCTAGCATTGTTATTGTTCCAGTTTCGTGGCCTTTGGTTCCCCCAATTTTGTGTATTACCTTGCCCTTGGTAGTTGTTTTCATACATAACATCCTCATCTTCATCATTGTAACTTTCATCTTGTTCGTGACCACTTGGCCCTTGATCACCTTGATCACCATGGTTTTGCCTAACATTCCCCCGAGGTCTCCTTTGGTTTCCTTGCATATGAACTCCTTCCATAACATTTACTTGCTTAGGCCCTTGCAAATGTTGGAGTTGGGCTTTAGCAAGTTGGTTCATGGTTGTTGTAAGCTCGGAAATTGCTTGCCCTTGTTTTTAGAGTTCCTTGTGTAGACTATTCACACCTGTTTCCCCTTGAGGCACATTTTCTCTACTTTTCCAAGCCGAAGAAGTGTCGGCCATTTCATCAAGAATCTCACATGCCTCCGGGTATGTCAACTTCATAAAATTACCACCGGCCAATTGGTTGACCACACATTGATTTACCGTGTTGATTCCCCGGTAGAATGTTTGTTGTATCATAGCCTCGGTCATGTCATTGTTAGGGCATTCCTTGACCATGGTTCTATAGCGTTCCCATATTTCATGTAGGGGCTCGTTTGGCTCTTGTTTGAATGCCAAAATCTCATCTCGAAGGGCTGCCATGTGGCTTGGGGAGAAAAAAATTGCAATAAATTTATCCGCAAGCTCGTCCCAATTTGATATAGAATGGTTTGGGAGACTCTCAAGCCAATCCAATGATCTTCCCCTAAGTGAGAACGGGAAAAACCGTAACCTTAATGCGTCCTCAGACACATTAGTTTTCTTACCCCCCCAATATGTATCAACAAAGCCTTTGAGATGCTTATAGGAATTCTGGTGGGCGGCTCCGGTGAAGTATCCTCTTTGCTCTAGGAGAGTGAGCATAACATTTGTGATTTGGAAGTACCCCGCTCGAATCCTTGGCGGGACTATTGCACTAGCATACCCCTCATTTGGAAGGACTCGAGGAGCAGCTCTAGGGGCTGGAGGTGGGGGAGGGTCTGGAACATCATCTTGAACATTGGCCTGTCGGCCTCTTCTTTGTGGAGGAATTTGATTGATTTCATCTTCTTGATTGTCATAAACCTCCTCCCCCGGAATCACATTTCCTAGCGGATCGACCATTGTACCTAAGTACACAAAAAAGGGAATTTAAAAAAATAGAAGGAAAGAAAAACACACTACGCTTTTAGTCACAAATATAATCACACCGTTAAAGCTCTCCGGCAATGGCGCCAAAAAGTGACGACGCCTCACCCACACTACTATATAAGTATGAAGGCAAAGGTCGTGTAGCTTTTACCCGAATGGTCGGGATCGAATCCACAGGGAGCCTATAGATGGGAGTGAGTGTATAAGTGATCTAGAAGGGTCGAGTGTTTCTAATTGCACTTCNATCGGGGAATTTGCTCGGGATATAACTATAACCAAAGCACGAAGGTACTCACTCTATACCTCTCGGTAGTTTGAGTGATTATACCCTAATTGCCTATCTCTAGATGAATTGGGTGCCTAATAAACAAGCAATACAGGCTTAGGTAGCATATTACTCTCTCGAGGTTTAACCCGTTAACTAGGGCTCAAGTAGGGTTTTACAATTTCTGGGCTTAACCCCTTTTGATTGGGACTACCAATCTCTTGATAATGCCCTAATTTCCTATTAGGCTAATTTCTAGACTTAGGTATTCTTTCTCAAGAAAGATCCAAGTCATGAAAAGGTTGATTAGTGTTTCAACCACTAATTATAGCAATAAAAACCTTGAAATAGCTTAAATAGCCAACACCCATTAATTTCCCAACCTTAATTTCAAAACCCCATTACATACCCACACTAGGGTTGAGCCACAACCCTAGCTAATGGGTCTAGCTACTCATAATCAAAGATGAGAACAATGACAAAAGAAGAAGAATAACCCATTTAATTGATTCCTAACAATGAAATTGAAATTTTCAATGTTAAAAATGCAAGAATAAAGATAAAAAAATAAAAATCCTAAAATATTCACGAGCTGTCTACTCTGAAAATCAGCTGATATGTTCCAGCCCACTAAATAAATTAAAACATAGTCTATTTATAGTTTTCCAAATCTTCGAACAAAAATACCCCTGAAAGACCACCGCGGACCGCGAAAACACAACTGCGGTGCGCGAAAATGTTAAGACCTCACTGGAACACCACCGCGGACCGCGAAAACACAACTGCGGTGCGTGAAAATGTTAAGACCTCACTGGAACGTCACCGCGGTCCATGAAACTTCGACCTCGGCCGCGGTGGGAACTTTCAATTCTTGGGTCTCACTGGAGCTCCACCGCGGTCCGCGAAAACACGACCGCGGCCGCGGTGGCTGATGGCTTGAATTTCTGACACACTGGAAATGCACCGTGGTCCGTGAAAACATGACCGCGACTGCGGTGGCTGATGGCTTGAATTTCGGACTCACTGGAAATGCACCGCAGTCCGCGAAAACACGACCGCGGCCGCGGTGGCTGATGGCTTGAATTTCGGACTCACTGGAAATGCACCGCAGTCCGCGAAAACACGACCGCGGCCGCGGTGGCCTTGTTGTCTTGAGTAGCTTTGTTGGGTTTGCTCCTTGTGCCGGATTCATTCCTATTTTCAGCATATTTTAGACTGAATGCCTTCATTTCTGGTTCAATCCTGCAACAAGCACAACGTATAAGCTTTCGGGGCTATTTTGTGTAAAATTGTATCCAAAATTCACGTATAAGGGAACAGAAAATGTACAAGGACTTTAACTTAACCATTTAATGATTGGCTTGCCTGACAGTGGTTTACGGCATCATCACGACCTTACGGATTTTGGGTCGTGACAACTTGGTATCAGAGCACTAGGTTCCCTTAGGTTTGACGAGTCATGTGCACGTCTAGTAGAGTCTTGCGGATCGGTACAGAGACGTCTGTACTTATCTTCGAGAGGCTACACGGTTGTTAGGAGTACTTCCCTTCTTGATTTCTCATCGTCCGATTCGATTCCTTTGACGCTTATGCCTATGTTCTTCCTACTCAATCTTATACGTCGCGAAACGCTTGCTATGAAACGTGGATTTGAGGAATTGAAATGGTGCTACGGATATGGTGCGAGATGTTTTCCATGTTTAGTTGGTTGGGGCTGTTGTTGTTGCCCTGTAGAAGAATATTATGTTGTTTCAGCTAGGTTGCTGTGTTTCTGAGAACTTTGAGGCTATGCTCAAATTGTTATGATGCTTAAGATTGGTTATCGCACGGTGTTGATATGATGGTAGAATGCTTGCCCATATGTAGGGGTAATGAATGACTTGAAGGGAGGTCTTCTCAGAACGTAATTTCGAGATTTCAGTATTTTTGTTCCGGTGGAGGAAGGGCAATTGGAGTATGAATGTTCAAGTCTGGGGGAATAAAGTAATAAGACATGGTGTTATCAAACGAGGTGGAGTTTTCATCTGTGATGTGGTATCGCTGTTTTGATCGAATAGAATGTGTTAAGTTCGCCGGTGTTATAGTTCTTCGGTTGCATTGGGTCATAGTGTTGTGAAGTATTATTGAAGAAGTGGTTGTCAGAGATCGTGGTGTGTGGTGGTTCAGAACTGAATAGTTATTTCTAATGAAGGCAGCTCGAGAAAGACGATCTTCAGAGAGTTTGAAGTCGTGGTGATCTGCTGGTTTAAGAGCTACAGAGAATGATATTAAATTGGGCAGCATACGGTGAAAGAAGGAATGTGAGAAGTGTCAGGCGGCTAATTTTCTAAAAGGTCAGGCGTAAGAAAAGGAAGTCAGGTAGTGCTTAAAGGAATGAGGTTAACCAAAGTGGGAGAGCGGCAACATAGTGGTGAATTAGAAGATATTGTAGCGCATTTAGTAGATGTCCATGAAGGGCGGACGAACTGGTAAAGTTGGTGAACGAGAACAGGCTTAGGATGGGGTATTGATGTTATTTCCTGCATTGCATAAGGCTACCATTCTGCCTTCCGAGGTTCAACGCTACCTCCCCTGCATTTTACTTCATTGCATAAAACTCCTATCTACCTCTTCAAAGAAACCACCTTTCATGGAGTTACTTATTTATGCTTCTCTCGGGCTAAGCTATGCCCCTCTTTTCTTTCGCAAATCGCAAGACTAAACTTTGTCTTATTAGCATGATACCACTGCATTATTCATGGGCTGAAATATTGCCAACTTGTCCAAAGGCGTCATCGTTCGGAGGCACCATCTTCATGGCCCGAGAACATCATTTCATGGCCTGAGGATCTCTTTTATTCAACTTGCATATCATTATTCAAAGGTGCCATGGTTCGGAGGCACCATCCTCATGGCCCGTGAACATCATTTCATAGCCTGCGAATCCCGCACCAAGTGATTCATGGCCCAGGACTTGCATCATGTTTATATTATGTACGATATATGCTTGTTATTTATTTGCAGGTAATCCGGCCGGAACAACCAACTAGGCAGGAGCGGACCGCTCCAGTTCTCCGATACAACCCTGTAAGACCTTCCTACTTTACCTTACCTCGCACCTTGCATCCGTTCTTGTGAAACATCACCGGTATATTTCGCCGGATTATTCTGAAACTACATACGACCTGATTCCTGTAAAACCAGGGATATGTAGGCAGCTCAGAAGCCAGGGTGCGGCCTAATTCTCTCACAGAGTTCCATTCGGTCAAAATTGGCCATCCTATCTTTACCCGGTAACTCTTTCATTCTTTCCGGGTAAAGAGGGACAGCTGTTGATACCCAATTTTTCCTCAAATTATTTTTCAAATTTACATATATGCTTTCAAAATCACTCTTTGTAATAAGGAGTATTTTTCTATATTTTTATTAAATTATCTTCATGTTTATTTAATATTTCATATTTAAATAATTATCCATAAATTATGTTATAAGTAATTTCAAAATGTTTCCCAGCTCAGTATGCTATTTTTAATCATTTTTTGTCCATTAGAATTCAAATATTTCACAAATTATCCAATTGGGTCTCATTTAATTTTAATGACAAAAAGTTTTACAATTATAGCCCTATTGAACATTTTGTATTATTTTAATTCGAAACTTATGCATTTTTTACACTTAATATTAGTTAATTACTGTAATTTTACCTATTTTGAACTTAATTTTATTTTTATACAATTATTAGCTATCTTATTAATTATCTATCTATTTTTATGGGTATTTAATGTCTACCCACAATATATTTATTATCTAGCCACATTTTAACCCAACCCACCTGATTCCTTTAAACCCAATTAACCCAAATCCATAACCCAAATTCGATCCAGCCCAATCCAAAATTTAACCCGCCTCAACCCCTAATTAAATCTGAGCCGTTGATCAAATGTGATCAACGACCCAGATTATTTCTTTCCATAATTAACCCCTCACCTACCCCCCAGACCCCTCTCATTCTTTCGATACCGACCCTCTCTCTTCTCGTCTCTCTCTCTCTCTAGTCTCTCTAGAGACTTCTGTCTCTTCGTCTCCTATGAAGCTCCTCTGGCTTCCTCGGCCATCTCCGACCACCATCCTTTCGACTACAAGCCTCCATGAGGTCTCCTCTATCTGGTTCACTTCATCTCTGAAGCCCTCGAGGTTCTGGGCCACGCCAACTTGCACTTGGGCTCCGACTTTGGGTTGTTCCCGGCCTCTCCGCTGGGGTTTTGACAAGACCACACCATATCCACCACAATCCCTGAGTGTCATGACAGGTTCTCCTATTTTTTCTTTGGTTTCTTATGAAACCCTAGTTTTGACCTAACCCCTTAAATATCTATTATTTTTAGCAATTTTAAGCTTATTCCTTTATGCTTTAAACTATTCTCAACTCGATCTTTAAGATCCATTAGCTTTAAAACGTTTTTGCTTATTTTTAAAAATTAGGGTTTTCTCTAAGTTTTTCTATACTTGTTCAAACTGATTTCTTCTGTATGTTTGAATTTTCCCTTTGCATATCTACTGATCTATGTTCTTACTACTTTTAAATCTCCTATGTTAAAAGCCCTGATTTCTTAGACTTTTATGTTTGCTTCTTCATGTTGGCTTGATTCTTGTTAAGTTTTCTGTGACTATCATGCTGCGAGTGAGTTATTGTTGAGTATTTTACCCACTTGCTTCACCGCTGTGTGATTATGTTCATATGTGTGTTTATCTCTGGCCTTTTACTATCAATATTGATAAGCCTGCCTACTGCTACGACTTTTTGCCTTCTTAATTTATATGTTGAAGTAGGGTTTAGTAATCCTCTTCTAACTGATCTGATTTCCCTATTTGATGAGTGCTACGCGATTGTTTAGATTGATTGGTTTCAATAACTCATTCCTTAATTGGAGTCTCTGAATTTGGTCTTAATTGTTTACCCTATTGCTTAGGGGACCTAATTCTTTCCTTAATTCAGTCTTGACTGATCTTTACCTTGCCTATATGTGTTGACGTTTGAATTTGAATCCCTTGATTTAAGGGAAATGACTGTATTGGTTATTTGGTTAATTAATTTCGAGTCCACTGTCACTTAACAGGTCTGGATCCTTTCCTTATTTAAATCATGTATTGATTTTTATTTACCTTGTGTGGCTATATGTCTTTACCATTTCTGAGTTTGAATCCCATAATTAGGGAACCATGTAATTTTCTTACACTGATAGATTCTGACTTCTTTTATTACCATGCCTTTGTGATTCTTACCATATTTTGCTACTCGTTTTTCAACTATAAAAGTTCTAGATTTTCACAGACACAAAAAGACACACTGACTTGTGTTAGAACTCTCTCTTTCTTACAAAAAGTTCTCTGCTCTACTACTCTTCCTTGCTCTTGGTTACTGTTAGCGGGCTATAAGCCAAGGCTAACCATTGTGCTCTTGTCTTGCTCTCCCATTCTGCTTGCTTTCCTCTTCACTGGTATGTCTTATTTTAAATTAAGAGCTTCATCAACAACATGATTCTCTACTTGTTTCAGTTCTTATTGTTCTTAGTCTATTCTTACTTATGGTTCTTCTGCGAAACGTGTAATTAGAATACACTCAGCACGCTATTGTCTCCCTTGTCACGTGTGTTTTTGGGCATATCTATTAGCTATTTTCATGATTGTGTTGTACCCCAATCTCTTGACCCTCTCTATGTGACTCCTTTATGGTTGGTTTATGGCTATGTCAGAGTAAGCAATATTTGATCATGTCCAAACCATTCCTAGATCTTTCACTAGATTGTTTACCATTAAATGTTCTACCTATTCCCATCCCTCATTACCACTGCTTGTAATGTCTGAACCTGTTATAATGCTGTGTGTTTTGGCTATGCATCTTTGATGCTGTGTGAGATTGTTACTTACTCATCTCTTTTCAAAAAGAACTGTTTTTGTCAAACAAACTCTCTGGTTTATGAACTCTCTTTCAAAACTCCTTTTCTTTTTAAACTCACCTCTTGGCACTTCACTTTACTCCTAGACTCCTAGGTTCCACCCCCTCAGTGTAAGCATTGCTTAGGGAACCCATGAGTTCCCTCTGAACTTTGATGCACTGAGGCTGGTAATTCCACACTATACTTGTTCAACTTTGATAATTATATCTAGGTGCTGGTATTGGCCAGGGACCCCACGAGGGCCCTAGGGAGCTTTGCCGCACCCAGACCATGTAAGGCTATGAAACTCGAAAGGATTGAGGCTGGGAGATATAGGCCTGATTGAAGGCTCTCTATAGAAGTAGCTTCTTATTTTCCTTTCAGTAGTGTAATTCATTATTCTTGACCTGTAATAGTCTGTAAACGCATGCTTGGGGCTGGATAGTGAATATGGGAGGGGACTATGCATGTTTAATATAGTTATGGGTAGAAATCATGATCATAGGATTTACTTTACCTATGTGTGCAATAGTATCATGCTTAGGACATGCATACCATGCATTAGAAACCATGTTTAGGTTGTTTACTTCAGCATCTCTACTATACTCCTATTTACTTTAGAAATCATGTTCACAGTGAATAACTATAATAAAATACGTCGTAATGATACTGCTTCTGTATTTGCATCTAGAAATCATGCTTCAGGACTCATAATCAATGTGTGCATAATCAGTATATATAAGGACGCCTAGGCAAACCTTAGGTCTAATACTTACTAAAACTAAAATCAACTATTTCATGTCTTGCCTGTATTAAAAGCGGTCTTTAAAATTAATCGGTCTCTTCTCAAAACCTTAGAACCTTGCTGTTTGTCACTACTTTTACTCCTGCAACTGATGGATTTTCAAAACGATTCTCCTTTCCTGAAGTTCATGCAAATTATTCTATTTTTCCTAAACCCTGGCTCTATTTTTAAATTACTGGTTCTTGAAATTGTGCACTCATTCTCCTTTTACTAAAACTCCTTTAAACTGCTGGTTCTTGCTTTATTTCAAAGTAAGTCACTCATGTTGGAAATTACTCTGCTTTATTTAAAATCTCGCTTTACTTCTGATTACTGGTTTTCTAAAAGTTATTCATCCATTTTCTTACAGAAAACTTCATCACTGTTAAATCCTGCTACTGTCTATAAATTACTGGATTTCCAATCAATTCTTTTTCTCAAAACTATTCTGTCCTTTTAAATTCCCTGCTTTATCTGTCCTTTGTTAAACTTCTGAAACCTACTGTTTTCTAACTTAAAACTCCTGTTTTAAATCCTACCTTTGAGACCTTGGTTGTTTTTGAGACGTGCTATTTATGTGTTTATCTATGGAGGGATCTGTGAGCCTCTTATCTGCCCTTATGTGTTTCCATATTTGTAATCCTAATTTTTTTATATGTCGCTTAGGATTTTATCCTTTAAACCTAGGGGTTAAACTTAGTACTCACCTTGTAGGATTAGTAGTCCCCAAACACCCTCCATGACTTATAGAATGCGACGGGTAATAGCACGCAATAAGCTTTCATGACCAGCACGCGCTTCTAACCTCTACGGGGTGGGAAGGGTAGAATACGGATATGATGACCGGTGCGCTAATACCACGTGTAGCTCCTCTTCGAGGAGTGATTACTGGATATTGCATTGATGTGATCCGTATTACTTTAAACCTAGGACAATTCTTTCCAAATGTTTTTACTCTGATGTTTTTCCCAAAAACCTTTAAAGATTTTCATACTTGATTGAAATCCCCTCTTATATGAACCTTACTTGCTATTTGTTTACCGTCTAAATTCACAAAACTTCTTGGCTGGGACCCACAGTTGTGGATCTTGAGGTGTTCCTAACACCTTCCCTTTAGGATAACTTCAAGCCCTTACCCAATCTCTGGTAATGCAAACTAGTTCATGAGTTATGTACTCTAGGTGCCCTAACGCACCACAAAATCGTTAGGTGGCGACTCTTCCTTAAACCTCTTCCTTTAAGGAGTTGTCCAGAATGTCATAAACTCTATCTCTCTGCACCTGACCCGTGCAAGGAAAAAGGGGGGTGCGACATGGGTTATCTCTCGTGGGCAGGTTAGCGATCGTGTAGTTGGAAAGTTTCTGCAAGGAATTCAAGTGGTTATTCGGTGGGAGGCCGAATATGTGAATGATGCTAGGTAACTTGAGTATTTAGGGAATGCCAACAGAAGAATTTAGAAGGATTTCGGTGGGGTCTAGAGTGGTGCAAGGAGTAGTTTCGGGCTAAGTGGGAGAGTCCCATCGCCTGTAATTGGGTTACATGATTATCTTCTCATGGGGTTGCGGATTATCGGCGTATTGGCATGTTATTGTAGCTAAGGGTAAAGGAGTAAAATCGTAATTATGCATGGGATTTGATAAATGTGTTTAAAAGTTGGCCCTATTGGACCAGGGTTAGGCTTTGGAAGATTCAGAATTTCTGCTTAAGGCATAGGCGAGTTGTTAGGGTAGTGACTCAGCCACATGCTTCATTGAAAGGGTGTTCGTGTGCTAGAAGATCCTTGTATTTGATTTTATTCGGGGCCAAGTCAGAATGGGTGACTCTCAATAGCGGTCCTAGAAAACATCAAGGTTAAGAATGCAGTGTTTAAGGGTTTCAGGAAGCAATATGATTCAGAATCGAGCTTTTGCAGTATAATTTCTGAGAAAGGGAAAATGGTTGGAGTGTTCTATGATACCTTTCAGCGTGCAGGATAGTATTGGGGGAGAGAGAGAAGTAAACTCTGGGGTGTAGAAAGATTATCAGAAGGATATGAGACGGTTTGTGGGATTGAGATAGCATGGTCTCGTGAGTCAAGGCCACTCGGAATGAGTGAGGATTGAGTTTGTTATGAGTTGAATGGGGTTACTATTGTTTCTGAGGCGATTAAGGATGATTAAAAGAATATAGATTGGTTAACCATGGTTGGAATGGCATATGTGCGACAGTGATCAGTTCCTTCAATGTGATTAAGTTATGCATGTGGTTTGTGCCGGTGTGTGCGAGGCTTGTTGGACGACGTAATGGATTTATTTGGAAGCATTCAAGTATTATGGCTTGTCAGGTGTAGGCGGATCCCGGGAGGATCATGGGGGTATAGACTATCCCCTGAGGATTTGCCTGTTTTGTGATTATGAGAATTCACTCGTGTGTTATTATGGTTCTCTTGAATTGAGGTGAGAAAAGAAAAAAGGGTTTCTATATGAAGGGGTGTTCACCCTATTAGTGGTTCAAGATTTATGATGGAATTCCTGTGCTATCTCATACTGGCATGTAGGTGCAGTAAGTAATTGGAAGCAAGGATCAAGAATGCGGTCGGTGTTGACAAGGATGTCATGAGCTCGGGTGAGCAAGAAGAAGTGATTTAAATGTCTAGAGTAATCTGGTATTGTCTCCAGTGTCACCTGAGATCGATGTTTGGTGAAAGAGGCTTTGTATCCTGATCATGGGTTCTTGATGTGTTTTGCATTATTAGTGTGGTCAGTGGTATGGATGTGCAGACTTGTTACCTCGTGGGAAAGGTCATGGGAGCATGACCACGGGAAGATCGTATGAGTGTGACATGTAGTCACATAATGGATAGAAGATTTAGACTGAGTATAAGGAAGTGTAATATTTCTTATGTGAGAATTTATGCTTGGGAGGTGTTCAGTTCATTGTGTTGTGGATTGTGGGGTGTTTGTCCCGGCTATGATGGTTGTTCCTGCATGTTATGAGAATAAGTGGGTTATTATGGACCCAGGTAAGGCCAGCAGCCTAGTTCGGTGCGAGCATAATCAACTTGAAGTATGTGAATGGGGTTAAACAGGATTATGGGCTTCATGTGAGGCAGATGCGTTCCTTTCAGCATAGCGCTCCTCAATGAGGGGTGCTGGAATATCAGATGTTGTTCCGTCTTCGTTCATTTCATGTAAGGTTATTATTGTGCCATGTGAGTTGTGAAACGGCTTGAGAAATTCCTATGTGTTAAGATCCAGAGTAGTGATGATGTTATGTGAGCAGGAGGGCTCTTGAGATTTCAGAGTATATATATATCGCACCTCAGTTGTGCTTAATTTTTGTAGCATATGGCTCTATCAGTCTCCCCGGGATGGTATTATGCACTTAGCGTGCTTATGACCAATATTCAGTAATTTGTAATGCTGCGCAATTCAACTCCGTGTATATCTCCTTATGTGAATTTTATGATGGGATCGGGTGGCACGCCGCCACGGGTATGTTATTTGGATTGGGTTGCACGCCGACACAGGGTGATGTTGAGTGAGGTTCCTATATTTATTTTTCTTGTGTTTTGCTTCCTATTTTTCCAAGGAAATCCATGTTAGTTGTGTGAGTTGAGTAGTCCCTTCCTGAGTAATTTCCTTATGTATCATGTTCGAATTGTTGCCTATTGGCGCATTGTGGCATCGTGTGAGACTGTTGGTCATGTGTTGGGTGATTGGTTGTCTGAGCAGCTCATACTGGGTGAGGCGAGACTATTGGATAAGGGATCAGTGCGATAAGATTTTGTGAAGTATGGTAAAGAATAAAGGGCAGTATTAGCTAGTAATGAGGTGATGATTTTAGTCAAAAAGGAAAGAATCAATGTTTGGTTAACTCTACAATTGGTTAGCAATTTCTACACATCTCCTCCTTTGTGGTGGTATCGTCAGCATTATAGCAGGACGTATATGTATATCAGCAGATGCATTGGGAGCAACCGATTCGTGGAATTTTGGCTATTAAGGTTCATGGAACATCATTGTGGTTAGATGGTGAATTATGCGGTGCATGGTGCTAAATCAGCAAAGGTACGCAGTCGTGTTTTGGTACCTCGTGTGGTAGTTGATACGGTGTTTATATATTGGAAACAAGCCTGGCAGAGAATTTCAGGTGTTGGACCTGGGTTCTGAGTTTATTGTATGGATAAAAGAGGATATCTTCAGATTTGATCAAGCTAATGTGCTCAACTGGGTTGTGGTAGCACGGGCAGGTGCACGAGGTGTTAAACAACGATTTCAGATAAATCCAGAGCAGTTCTTGGCACGTTCGAGGATGAACGCATATTTAAGTGAGAGATAATGTAACGACCCGACCGGTCGTCTGGAGCTCTAGCGCATCGTTCAGCGGTTTGAAGTCATGAACAGCTTTGTTTTAGGTATTATGACTTATAGCTGTGGTTGGAATTGAATTTTGGGAAGTTTGGAGTCAAATTAAAAAGAAAGTTCTTATTTCAAAAGCCTTAAGTTGGAAGAATCGACTAAGACTGGAATTTGGAGTAAACGACCTCGGAATCAGGATCTGAAGGTTCCAGCAGGTTCGTTCAATGATTTCAGACTGGGGCATATGTCCGGATCGGGTTTTGGATAACCCGGGAGCATTTCGGCTTATGTTGTGGAAGTTAGCATTTTAGAAGGAATTCCATAAGTCTGGGTTGAAGTGCATTTCAGTGTTATTAATGTCCGTTTGGGATTCCGAATCTGGGAATAGATCCGTATGGTGATTCTGGAGTTGGGAGCGCGATCGGAAGTGAATTCAGAGGTCCGTAGGTCATTTTGCAGTCATTTGGCTAAAGATAGAAATTTGAAGGTTTTTGAGAAGTTTGACCAAGAGTTTGACTTTTTGATATCGGGGTCGGATTCTAATTCTGAAAGTTGGAGCAGGTCCGTAAGGTCGAATATGACTTGTGTGAAAAATTTGGGGTCAATCAGACGTGATTTGATAGGTTTCGGTATCGGATGTAGAAGTTTGAAATTTCAAAGTTCATAAAACTTGAATTGGAATGCGATTCATGATTTTGATGTTGTTTGATGTGATTTGAGGCCTCGAGCGAGTTCATATCATGTTTTGGGACATGTTGGTATAATTGGTTAAGGTCCCGAGGGCCTCGTGTGGATTTCGGAAGGTTAACGGAATGAATTTCGGACCAGAGAGTTGCTGAAATTTTCTGCAGAAAACTGTTTTGAAAGCAACTAGTGCAATCGTGGAGCTGAATTTGGAAGCTTATATCGCGAAATATATAAGGAATCTGAAGCTTTACAACATAAAAGTTGTAGCCCTTGAATTATAGTTTCCAGAAATTTAAACCATTTATGATTTGGACATTTTATCAGAAATTTATGATCGATTGAAGATGACTGGTGGAGCAGTTTCGACAGAATTTTCTGATGCATGGAGCAACTTTACAATCTCACATCTCGGAATATATAAAGAGTTATATGGTGTACAACCTATAAAATTAAATATATTCGAGTCTAGTTTCTACATTTTCAAAACGTTTGTCATTTGGATATTTCTACAAGGAGTGGGTGTTTTAACAGAAGATGTACAACAAGGGAAAATTACAATAGGATGTACAACCTGCACAGCGCAAGGTACAACTCGATGAAGCCTGGGCAGACTGTTTAAACACGAGTTTTCTTTCATTTCTTTCATTTGGTATGATTTTGGAGAGCTCAGGGAGGGATTTTCACTGAGCAACACTAGGTAAGTGATTTCTTCCTATTTTTGAGTTAAATATGTGATCTTACATGGATTTAGAAATGGAAAATTAGTATAAATTTGGAATTTTTGGGGAAGACCTAGAATTTGGAATTTTGGACTTTAACCATGAATTTGAGCATGAAAAGTAGAGTAAATTATATAATTGAGTTAGTAAAGCTATGGGTAGAATTTATCTTCGAGAAATTTCAGAATCCGGGCACGTGGCCCGAGGGCATTTTGGTCAACTTTTTGAGCGGAGTTGGGAACTTATATAATTTGAATTGTTATAAGTATTAGGGTGAATTTTATTGGTTTGTCCGTTATTTGAATAGTTTTGGGGCGTTGTGCATCAATTGGAGTCGTCGGAAGGGCTTGGAAGCCGGTTATGGAACTTCAGAGCGAGGTAAGTCTCCTTCCTAACTTTGTGAGGGGGAATTGTCCCCAGTGAACTAATTAAATACGTGCTACTATCTGCAGGGGCTACGTACGCACGAGGTGATGGGAGTTCGTGCGTAGCTACTATTATGCCATGTCCGGGTAGTCTAGGACCCACTAGCATGCTTTACTTGTCGTACTTGTGACCTTGTTAATAAAATATCATGGGATGCTGTCAATTAGTAACTAAATCTCTAAGAAGGGTAGAGTTTACTTTTCTTAATCATCTTGAAGGAGAATTGATTCTTCATTGGATAATTGCGTTTCGGATAAATCTATAATGTTGAAACACGGTCGAAATTGGAAAGTAAATCCCCAAAAAGTCTTTAAATACTATTTTCATGTTCATTAAAATGAGAAGTCTATCACTTCATTGAATAGATAATTTTCCTGATAAAAATATTGTTTATTGTGTGAATATGTGTAACTATGGGTGCCTGAGTCGCATGTATGATTCGCGAATAGGATGACCTTGTTATTTATGTATAACTGCGTCACATGATCGATTCGAAAGCGGGGCAGAGAGATGCATCTATGGTTCGAGCCGTTCGACCCTCGGTAGTGCACATTTTATTATTGTTGGTCCGCGCCGTTCAACCCTCGGCATATCTCGCGCATGATAATTGCTGCGTACTTTCCTGTGATTTATACATGTTTATTGGCCTGGAAACTATAAATTTTCAACTGAAATGACGAGGTGTTAAAGTGTTAAATATAAGAATAACTGATATTCCTTATCCCTGATATTTATTAAATTACCTATGATATTCATGCTTAGTGTCTCACTCGATTATATTAAATTGACCTCTAGCAAGTGTCAACTTCGCCCTCTCGTCACTACCTCTCTAAGGTTAGGCGGGATACTTACTGAGTACATGTTATTTTCGTACACGTGATACACTTGCTGTGCATTTTTATTGCATAGGTTCTTTCACAGCGATGTGGCCGGCTTGGAGACTTAGGTGAGCTGCATCATCCGGAGGCGACCCGCAGCCAACAGAGTCTCCCTCATATTGTATTTATTTTCATTTTAAATCCCTTGTCTAATTTGTCTTTCGGACAAGCTTTGTAGTATTTGTGAAATTCTTAGAATTTTCTCATGCACTTGTGACACCGGGTTCTGGGATGTGTTTGGGATGTATTTTATAAAAATGGAATATTAAACTGTCGTATTTACTTAGCTGATTTTATTCAGTTATTATGTAATAAAGTGAAAGGTAATGATTTCAAAATTGCTAAACCAAGAAATTTAACTTAACCATTTAATGATTGGCTTGCCTGACAGTGGTGTCCGGCGCCATCACGACCTTATTTATTTTGGGTCGTGACATAACCAACAAGAAAAGCAAGAGAGAATATGTGTGTGTGTGTGTGTAAGGGAGTTTAGAACAGTGTGTTGTCGTGTGTATACTAAGAAGAGAGTAGAGGTATTTATAGTTTAAAACAAGTAGAAGAATAAGGTAGGGAGTACTAATTTAACACAGTTATAAGAATAATCCCAATCAGAATCAATTAAGACCCGGACTCCCTTTAATTAGGGAGTCATAGTTCAAATGGACATAAGCTGTGCTAAACAAGGAAATGAATCAATTAAAACTAATTTTACCATAATAGGAGTAGTAAAAGTATATGGCATACAATTAGGACTAAATACATGATATTCAATTAAGGAAAGTGTATGTTAATAACTGACAGCATATTTGTACATGAAAATAAGGTGAAAATATAATATAATTCTGGAAATCAATAAGAGCTTCCTTTAATTAAGGAGTTAACACTCAAACGGTAATAAGTAAATAATAAGTAAGGAAGGAAACCATATGAGGCCGGGTATAACACATAAGGAAAATAGTTCTAGCACAGTACAAGTACACAATATGTAATAGAGACTAGGTTCAGTAGATGCTAATTAAAGGAATAATTAAGAAACAACATAATCTACCACAAAATAAGGAGAAAGAATATTTTGGGGTTGAAATCAGCAATGAACAGAGTATACCAATCGTAGGGAATCAGGGATTCCCTAATACTAACCAAAGGGAAGTATCACAACTGGAGAAAATTTAATATAAGCAGGAGTAAGCAAAATCGGGTAGAAGAATCATATAAACCAGGGATTCGAATTAGCATAGCATGAATTATCAGGAATTTCTGAGAATAAGCGGAACACATATGATAGGCAGGAATGATCAAACAAGAAACCCTAACTAACAAATAGAGTAAAAATCACAAAGAGCACAAATTGTATCATAAGAAACAAACACATATAAAGATTGCACGAACATATAATCAAAGACAACCTAAAATTAGGGCTTTTTAGCATAATAAGTCAGATAGCAAAGAAACATCAGAGAATCATTCAAACACAGTAGAAATCACTAAAATCAGGAGAAGAATCATTTTTGAAAAGGGAAAATAAACCCTAGTTTTTGAAAGTAAATAAATTGTTTAGAAAACAAAGGGATCTTTCGAGGAAAACATGTAAAACCTTAAAATACCCATAGATCTATCACAGATCTAGAAAGATCAGAGGGTTTTTAGGTTAGGTTTTCCAGAGAAAACCCAGAGAAGAGGAAGAAAATGGAAAGTCTTGTCGGCTTTTAACTGGAGGGTGATAGATCTTACTCGAACGACCATAGATAGCCGAAAAGATGGCATGAGACCGGACATGGGAGTGAACCGCCTCCGGGTCACTTGAGAGCCTCAAACGGTGGCACAAGTGTGAAGGATGGAGCCATAAAGCTGGTGAGAGGTGGAACCTCCATGGTTTCCGACGAGGCGGTGGCCGGAGTAGGGAATTAAGGCTCAGTAAACGAAGCACCTACAGAGAGAGATGAGAGAACTCAGAGAGACGGTCGATAAATGAGAGGGGGAAAATGAGACCGGGGGGGG